>PVJH01008923.1:0-31627 GCA_004026705.1 Nesogale talazaci
CCAAGGGGGTGGGGGTGGGGACTGGGTGGGGTGGGGTGGGGTGGAGAGAGAGCCTCTCGTTTTTCTATCACGTCGCCTCGGCCTTATCTCAGGTTTTCACCGTCGCTTGCGAGACCGGAAGCAGTTGGCAAACCTACTACTTTTTCATTTTGCTTCAAGTCCAGTCGCCCATCTTGCCCCCAGTGGGTTCTGTCGAGCAGCCCTCATCGGTTCCCCACACTGTTGGTCGAAGGCAGACCACGTACGTGGAAACACACAGCCATGCACACAGGTATGCTTCCCTCAGCAGTGTTGGAGCACCTATATCTGAGAAGCGCACTTTCTGGGGGCGGTCCTGAGTCCTGCCTTGGAAGTTCCGCAGCAGATGCACTGGTGAGCCTTGCCAGGGGTCTTCCTGCCATCTCTGGCTAGCCAGCTTCAGGGGAGGCCAGTTCCCCTGGGAGAACTTGCCAGAGGTAGGCAGCCAGGGTCAAGGAAATGGAGATCTGATGCAGGGATGGGGTGCCAGTGCGCAGAGCTTGCTGTGGGTGCCCTGGGAGATCATACCAGGCAAAACACGTGCAGTAGACTCACCCTGTTGCAGGAGCTGAGGGGGCCCAGGGTTGGGTCAATTTGGCTTTAGGCCGTGTGCAGCAGGCTGAGCAGAAGTGGGACTCAAGATGGGAGCTTGGGGACTGGGCACAGCCACACCTGGGTGCCCAGCCTTCCTGGTGTCTTATGTGGTTGGACTTGTCTGAACGGATGTTCAAGTAATGCATACCTGTATTTCATGTCCAGCTATCTGATTGCACCCCTCCTCTTACACACACCTGTTAACCTTGCTTAACCTTATGCCGCTGCAACATTAACCCTTTATTGATTCCTATTTTAAAACCCCAAACCAAACGCGTTGCCGTTGGAGTGGTTCCAGACCTGTAAATCTTTATGGGAATAGATTGTTCCATCTTTCTCTGAGGGCATGGCTAGTGGTTTTGAACCCGGGGGGACCTGCAAGTTAGCAGTCCAATGCCATTTAGTATGAGTTCTGCTACTACATGATACAACTTACTGTATATGTTTCTCTTTCCTGAAAGGTACTCTCCTTAAAAAATGGACACGATTTTCAAATAGCAAATATCAAATATTTTCAAATATCATGTCTTAAGTGAACATTTATGCAGTGATCAAATGCATGCCTGCTAATCAGAAAGGTGGTGGTTCTACTCAGTAGTGGCTCCCGGAGAGAAACGTGCTTCCATAAAGGTTTATAGCCTTGGGCGCTCCGGGGTGCTTCTACTCTGATCTACTGCCCCTTAACAGGGGGCTGAGGGTAGAACAGACTAACAGGAATGACTTGGTTTTGATCTGATGCATATTGTTAAGTGCCATTGGCTGTATTGTTCATACTGTGGCAACAGTCTCATTTCCATCTGGTTGTTCCCTTTCCCTTAACCTAGCTTCCTTCTTCTCCCTGACAGTCTCAACTTCATCTGAGGGTAAATGTCACCTGTTTGTTCTCATACGTATGACTAAAAAATAGTTTTACTGACATTCACACCACATATCATACAATTTAATCATGCAATCATAGTAAGAAGTGTTGTGCAATCTGCACCACAGTGAATTTCAGGATATTTTTTTCTTGTCTTTATTGTTAGCTCCCCCTTCCCCAGTCATCCTCTGTGCCTCACCTCTAGGTAATTATTAATCCAGTTATTGTCTCTATAGATTTATTGATCCTGAATATCATGGACAGATGATCATATAAAACAAGTAGGAAAGGGGCCGAGCCCCGGTGGCATAGTGGTTGTGTGCAGGACTGCAGCCCAAAGGGTTGGCGGTTCAAATCCAGCAGCAGCTCTCCAGGAGCAAGGCTGGGCTTCCTACTCCCACAGGACAGTGATGCCCCCCCCCCAAACAAAACAAAACAAAACAAACATCAGGAAGGAAAACAACCCAACAATGACTAGAGAAAGTATAGTAAAAGCTGCATGGTTTTTTAAGGAGCATGTCCTCACAGACCATGCTTGTTCATGAATCACTCTCATTTAGCTAACAGATGACCTTCGAGAGTGGTTTCCATTGAATGTCAAGGTATCTCAGGATGATAGTTTCAGAGGTTCATTTAGTTGCTACCAGTATGTATCCCCCCTCTTCTCCCCTGCGTGTTTAAAAAAAAAAGTTTTGTTCAACAGCTGTCTCACATTCTACATTGGACTGTCTCTCTCCACAGCAGCCCTGATGGTGTATGGCTACACGGTGGGCTGTGATTCGCTTGCTCAGCCAGCTCAAGAGCACCAGATGCTCCAAGGGAGGGAGACTGGGTTTCCACTCCCGTAAAATCAATTATAGTCTCCAAAGCCCAGAGGAGGTTGCTGTGAGTCCTCAGCGACTCTGAGGCAGTGAATTGGTTTGGGTGCTGTGTCCATGGTCAGAACACTCCCTAGTGGTAGCGGACTTCTATCTAGTTGTCGTCTCAGTATAGATGAGTTCTTGGTTCACATAGGCAATTAGTCCTTTAGACAACTTCCTTCTTTGAACTTTTGGTTACCTTTTTTCTTTTGCTTCAGAGGGGAGTCTCTTCAATGGCAGTTTGCAAGCTTTTAAGACCCCAGGCCCAGTTTACCAAACTAGGATGGGCAATATAAACTTCAGGGTTTATGTTGTGTCCGTTGACCAAATTGTCCCACCATCATGGGCCTAAGCCTTCACACCCAGTAAAGTAGTTCTGTGAGGTGTTTGGGTATATCTGGGAACCATCTGTGACTGGGCCATCCCCTGCTTTACTAAAAATTCTTTTGGAAAAAAAATCTCCTAGGTATTTACTAACCCTAAATCAGCATATAGCATTCCTGTACATTTTTAATAATTTCATTACATCTCTATAGCTTAATTAGCATGAACTAGTGCTCTGCATGATTTCAAACTGTGTATAAGTGGTGGCTGTTGGTAGCTGCAGTCACGTTCACACCCCACTCTTGGCAACCCGATGCACGATAGCATGCAGACTGAGGTGAAGTCTACGGTTTGTATGTCAGGCTGGTTGACCACAGAGGGTCCAGAGACCCTCTTCTAAGTATGAGAAAGAGCTTTATTTCAAGAAGTAATTATATATTGAGAAAACACCCCAGTCCAACTCAAGTCCTTCCGTCCCTTTTCAGACTCCCACAGGAATAGCAGGACTTGGGAGTGCAGCGTCCTGTGGATCCAGTGGCAGTGAGGCGTCACCAGGCTCAGCCGGTCTCAGAGTAGCTGGTCAGCAGGAACGTGGGGTTCCCTTATGAGAAGGCCATGCCCACAAGGAGACACCATCAGGCTGCGAACTGATTGACAGATCGAATACCACCCTCCTACACATTGCTATATCTTCAAGTTGACATGAAACGGTGTAACGACGACAGTTTGCACTGTCTGAATCTTCAAAAGCATATTGTCGGGCCTGTCTTAGTGCTGCTGCAACCCGTTCAGCGTCAGCACAACACATAAGTCTCCATCGACAGAGGGGTCATGGCTGGGTTTGAGGTGTATTGGCCAGGAATCAAGTGTGGAATTCCAGCTGGGAAGGTAAGAGTGCCACCACTGGACTACCACGGGTTCCCAAACTAGCTGCCCCAGATTCGTGTGTGAGGCGAGGTGACCTCATGTGGCTCAGAGTGTAGAACTGTGTTCCACAGGCTAGTCAATGGCTGGGTTTTTTTGGCAGGAGCTTACTGGCTTTTCTTCTGACAGAGGGCGGGGGCCGGCAACAATGCTGGGGTTCTCAGCCATAACCGGTGTCTTGAACCCCTTCTCCATCCCCACTGAGTGTAAGATGATGCCTCGCCTTCTCAAGACTTCTCACAGAAAACTACCCCCCCTCTCTTTACTGCTGGTGCCGCAGTCAATGTGTGTGTGTGTGTGGGGGGGGGGGGCGTGAGCTCCTTTTAGACATAATTTATTTCTGTCCCTAACGTGTATTAAAATGGGATTCTTTGTTTGCTCCCACTCTCCTTTTTCACCTCGTGTGCCACACGTCGTCCCTCTGTCTCGTCTCTCTCGCTCTCCCTTTCTTCCTTTCGGCCATTCTCTGTTCACTCGGTCTTCCAGTCTCCCCGCACCCTGTCCCCTTTACTCTCATTCCAATCTGAACACCCAGGCCGGTGGTTAACGCTAATAAAACCTGTTCATTGAAACTCAGGCTCTGGCTCCTCTTTCCTTTTCTCCCCACTTCGACCACATGCCTCCGGGTGGACTCAAACTTCCGACCTTGTCATTAGCAGCTGAGCACGTTAACCATGTTCGCCACCCAAACAAACAAATGGACACCCCAAAGCCACTGCCAGCAAGTTCACTCCAACTCAGGCCCCCCACCTTGGGGAGGAACAAAGCGAACAGGAAGGTGCGAACAACTGCCCACTTTGAAGAAGGGAACCGATGTCCAGCATTGTAGGCGAGAGGGCTTCAAACACTTCATGGGAAAACTGTTAGCTACCCGTGCCCTTTTTAAAGCTCTCCTGTGTAGAAATAAACGGCTGAGTTGATATATGTAGACCCTTCAAAAAGTTCATAGCAAAGTGGGATTAAAAAAATAATGGAATTTCCCCACAAGTGTTTGGAAGTCCCCTCGTGTGTTTCTCTGTGTCTCCTTTGAACAACAACAGCATCACAATAAGGGCGTGCCGCGCCTCTAGCGTTTAGAATGCCCACCTACTGGTCGTTGTCTACATGGGTGATTCTGCACCTTGAGCTCCGCATCTCTGCTCCGGCTCTGTTCTGCGACTCAAAATGGTGTCCTCCTTTCTCCATTCTCTCTGTTGCCACTTCTTATCTTCATTTCTTACTTCTGTGAAGCCTTCCTGGCTCTTCAGGTTGCCCTAGCTCTCCTTGCCCCTCCATCCCCTAGATCTTTCTCACCGTTCTTACATATTCTTCTAGGACCCCCTGTAAGTGGCCAATGGCTTGTGGACAGGGCCTGCACTCTATTCATCACTGTATCTGGGCACTGCATGTAGTGACTCTGGGCTTGTGGTACACACAGGTGGAATGAGTGACTTTAGGGATTCTTAGGAGGAAAGTAATTTGTAGCTAAGGGATTCTGGGAGCAAGAAACGGCAAAGCATGGGTGCTAAGTCCATAAGAACAAAGGGAGTAGAGTAGAGAGAGGGTGGGCTGGAGAGACGGAACCGACTGCAAGGATATACACACAAGCTCCTATTGGAAGGACGGACATCAAAGGAGTGGGTAGGGGGAGAGGTCGGGCAGTGTGAGATGTGACAGAACAATCACAATGTATAAAGTATTGAGGGTTGGTGGGAAGGAGAGAGCAGGGGACGAGGGGAAGGGATGGAAAAGCCGATACTAGGGGCTTGGGGGAAAAGGCGGATGATTGGAGAAGGATAAGAGCAGCGGACGTGTGAAGGTGCCGGGAATAGTATGTTTATTTGTGTATTGTGAAAAGCGATGTATGAGCCTGCAATAAAATGATTTAATAATCATAAAAGAACGCAAGGAGCACAGAGAGCACGAAGCTTGGTCATTGATATCAGTGTGCAGGGTACAACGGATGATTAGGGAGGGACCTGCTCTGTGAATGGCGGCAGGGCACACGAAGTTGCTCTCTGACTCACATCCCTCACAGGACTCATGGAATGACTGAATGAATGAATGCATCCGTAAGTGAAGGCACTGTTGAGCTTTTTCAGACTCGTAGGCATAGATAGTTTAAACCCGGGGACGGCAAGCCTTTTAGGTAGAATTCCTGAGTCCCCTGCAATTGAGAAGACTGCCAGCAGAGACCTTATATGGGCAGAGTAAGAACTGTGGTTCTTAGGTTCAGTTGAGCTGGTTCTGATCCACGGCGGCCCTCTCTGCACAGCAGAAGGAAGCCTGGCTGAGTCCGCGCTGTCCTCACAGCTGTTCTAGTGGGGGAGCCCATGGTTGCGCTCAGGGTGTCAGCCCATCTCACGGAGGGCCTTCTTTTGGGCTGCTCTTCCACTTTATCACACTCGGATGTCTTTCTCCAAGGACTGCGCTCTCTTAGTAACATGTCTGAAGAACATGGAACAAAGTCTCGCCATCCACGCCTCGAAGGGACATTCTGATTGTACTTCGTCCATGACAGTTCTGCCAAGTTCTTTTAACAGTTCATGGTACTTTCAATATTCTTCGCTGCCGTAGCTCTATGGCATCGATTCTTTTCCAATGTTCCCTATTCAGCATCCAACTGCTAGCTACATGCGCAGTGACTGCGGATCCCACGGCTTAGGTCAGGTACACCTTAGCCCTCACAGACACATCCTTGCTTTTCTGCATTTTAGAGATTTGTGCGCAACAGGTGCACCCAACACAGTGTGTCGTTTGAGCTCCTGACTGATGCTTCCATGAGCGTGGACTGTGGATCCAAGGAAGACCAAATTCTTGACCACTTCGATCTTCTCTCCACGTATCACGAGCTGCTCCTCAGGACTTCTGACCATGTAAAAACCCTGGTGGTGCTCCTGTTAGGCTGGATTGTCTCGAGGAAGAAGGCTGGTGACAAGCATCTGTGTGCAAGAAAGAGCTACATATCAAGAAGTAACTATTTATCAATAGGTCATCCCAGTCTACTGAAGTCCGCGAGTCCACTGCAAGCCAGAGTCCGTCCAGACTCAGGAACCAGCGAGGAGGCAGATCCAGTGCTGGTGGGTGAAGTCTTGGGTGGATCCAAGGGAAGTGTGTGACACCTCTCATGCCCCTGGGGGCAGAGCGGTCCAGCAGGCGGGCAGGTGTTCAGGCAAAGAAAGCGGGAGTTTCCCAGTCAAAGGCTCCACCCTCTGCCACAGGGGGCCCAGTGGGTTTGAACTGCTGACCCATGGTTAGCAGCCCAACGAGCAACGGACATGGCCGCCCAAAGTAAAAACAGAACAAAAAACAAACAAACAAGAGAACAAACAAACAATGACTCCTTGTCATGGAGTTGCTTTTGACTCGCAATGACCTGACTGGGCAGTGTAGAAAGGCCCCTGTGGATTTCTGAGAGGGGAACTCTTGAAGGGAGCGAGAAGCCTCATCGTTAGCCCTTATGCCCCCTGGGCTCCTTCAAAGACCAGGTCTTTGAATGTACAGAAGTTCACCTCGACTGCTGTATCAAAGTACAACCGAAAATAGATTCACGAATCAGCACATCCGTGTTCTAAATGAATTTTCTTTAGGATTACTGACATCTCGATGATAATTTTCACATGTCCCCATGTATTCTTGTCATTGTCCCTCCTCCCCCACCTCACCTCCATTTAAAAGGTCAGCACCAATCTTAGCACATAGGCCTAAGCAGTGGTTCTCAACCTCTGGGTCGTGACCCCTTTGGGGATTGAGTGACCCTTTCACAGGGGTCCCCCGATTCACAACCGTAGCAAAATGACAGTGATGAAGTAGCAACGAAAATAATTTTATGGTTGGGGGGGTCACCACAGCCTGAGGAACTGTACGAAAGATTCGTGCATTAGGAAGGTTTAGAACCACTGGGCCCTGGAGGAGCCTTGTCAAGTCCTGGCCCAGAAGAACTGAGCTCCAGGTACGCAGGCCCCAAACCCACGGCCATTGAGTCGATTCTGAGCAGAAGATGGGCATGAGACCCTGGTACACAAGAGGCCAAACTCAAGGATGAGGAGCTAGTCTTTCATAAAATGAAATCTTAGCCCAGATCTAAGATGTTGGAGCCTTCTTGATTTGTCACTAGATGGCCTTCCCTTCAGATATGGCTCAGCCTGGGGGTTCCTTGAGTCAGGGATGCACTCTAACCTAACTGCCGTTGAGTGGATTCTGGTGGGGAGAGGACCTGATTAGACTTTTTCCAGGTCATGGTGGATCAGTGGATCAGCACACCCAACCAGATCATACAACATAAGGACTTTAATTCCTCTGGTTTGTCTCCACCTTCACATTCCCAGCTCTGATCTCACCCTTAGGAAAGGGGTTTTCTGACTTGAACCATCTCATTTCCCCCACTCCCACCCCCACCCCCGTCTTTATCACCACCCTTCTTTGTCCACACACACAGAAGAAAGAGATTGGAGTCCTATGAAGATCATTAGCGATGAGAAAGGTTCCCCTCTTTTTAGGAAGGAAGTGAGCTCATTTACAGAAAAGCCTGATTGTGATGGTCTGGGAGGCTGACGTCTGCAGTCCGATCCCAGACTCCACACTGTCTCAGTCACACCCACCCTGGCCCTTCGTCTGATCTCTCAGGTAATGCAGATGGGTCTACTGCACTTCTGCATTTCAGGTGCTTGAAGGTACAAAAAGGACCCCGTTTCCAATATAACAATGAGAGCCTGTATTATGTCTTAAAACATAGACCACCCAAAGACATACCACATCTGGATGAGGGAAGTTCAAATGGTATCCAAAGACTCATTGAGATCCCACACTTTAAAAAGGGAAGCTGCCACACAAGCAGGCCGGGGGTGGGGGCGCTCACTACACTACAATTAAGGTGGCACCACAGAGGCAGGAACAGGACCATGATCAGGGCACATGCATGGTTAGATAGAAGGACTTCTAAGAAAGTTCCAAGGTCTTCCCACCAAGATAGTCAGGGTGAGACTGATAGGCCATGGTCAGGACTATGTGCCTCCCCCATCCCCCAACCAACCTCCGTCAAGGACATACCATGGAAGCCCCTGAGAGCGAGAGAGTCTGCTTCTTCCTGGACTGGTCGGAGTAGGGTGAAGGCAATCCACTCTCCAAGGTGTTCTTCCTGAGGGCAAGTTGTCCGACATCCTTGTTAATAATCAGAAAGCATTTGATCGAGGCTTGATCTAGGTGGGAACTCTGCAAATAGGCTGTCACTGCCATCCATACCTTTTTGTAAACCAAAATACTCAGAATTTAAGCTCTAATACATAAGAAAGTGTTTGTGCCCTTCCTGAATCTACTTTTCTCTGGGCTAAATATTGTTAAATCAAGCCAAGCCAAACCCAACCCAACCTAACCTAAGTCAGTTCTGACCCAGACAAAGAAGAGTTGGCCTCTAGGATTGCCAAGACTGTATTCTTTATGCCACATCTTTCTCTCTCAGAGCTGATCTTGGTGGGGCCAAAATTCAGAGAGCAGCTGGTGGATTCAAACTACTGACCTTTCTGTTATCAGTGGATAGTTCAATTATGCTACCACTAGATGTCACTAGTAAAACCATAATAAATCCTTTCAAAATCCTAGAAGTAGTTTTCTTTATAGCCAAGATGGGTAGTTCTTAATGGCAGGTGCCACCAAGAAAGGATTTAGGTCCCCGTGCAGAAACAAAAGCTGGGGTGCCCCAGCAGAAGCAGATGGGCACAAAACCTTGATACCGGATTTATGCTGCTATGCCCCCTGACCCACCTAACAATGGGTCCCCACAGCCCCCTACTCGTAGATTCTTGTGTGGATTTGCAGGTAGAGTTTCATGTCGGTGAAACCTGTTTGTCTTTATCTGAATCTAGAATTCTGTTCTATATGTGCCCACCTGGTAGTTATAGTTTTTTTTTCTGAAAAATTATTTATTTTGTTGTTGTTTGTTAAGATTGCATATAGTAAAATGTATGGCGATTCAGCAGTTTCTATGTGTGCAATTCACTGTTAGCTGATAGTTTTTCTTGTTCAGAACGTGTCTAAAAGTTGTTTATACCTAGAAAGTTGTTCCACTGTATTTAGCTAGGTATGTATCTATGAGCAAGTATAATAGGGCAGCAGGTGGACTTTCAGCCTATACGTAGATCCTCCCTCAGTACAAGAATGGCTTGTTCTAATAACATGGGAATGTAGGGTACTCATCTACCCGACATGATTGCTGAAGGTGAAATGTGTGCATAAGTAGATGTGGCGAAGAAAGCTGATGGTGCCTGGATACTTAAAGGCCTAGAGTTGGGGATCTTAAAGGCTTGAAGTCAAACAAGTGGCCATCTAGCAAGGAAGTACTAAAAGCCACATGAAAGAAGCATGCCAACCTCTGTGAGCCTGAAGTGCCCATGGGAAAAGGTATCCGAAGTTCAAAATCAAGCACTCAAACTGATGTGAAGGAATGTAGGCAAGGTGGAGACTCAGAACCCATCTGGAAGACAATTAGTCCCTCACAGAGGGCCACAGGGAAGGGATGGTACAACCAGCATGCAGTACTGCACTGATGAAACACACAACTATCCTCTAGTTCTTTAAAATTTCATCCTTGCACTTTTCTAGTCCCATTTAACCTTGCTATTTTTGCTAGTTCTGCATATTTACATGAGTACAAGCAAGATCTTTCAATACAGGAAATTAAAGGTAGATTATCTCCTCAGAAATGGTAAGGGGAGCATTGACTCCCTGAGAATATGGGGAGAGAGTGGAGGGGGTCGGAAGAGGGGCAGGGACAACCGAGAGCCATGATGACTGTCTAACCCCACTTGAAGGGAACGGACATCACAATTTAAGGAGAATGGATACTTGGGGTGGTAAGTTAAGGCAAAAAATATTAATATATAATATACTGAAGGTTCAGGGGAGTGGTAGAGGAGGGAGCAGATGAAGGGGAACTGATAGCAAGGAGTTCAAAAAGAAAAGGAAATGTATTGTTACACTTTGCCAGACAAGAAAAACTCAATGACTTGTGAATTAAAGAGAAAGTTTATTAAAGAGAAAGATAAAGAAAAGCAAAGTAGGAAAAAGAAGAAAGACCTGCACAGGTTGAAAGAGAGACCAAGTCCTATGCAGGGGCCATTCCCAGAGAGAGGTGGGCGGCCCCACAGTTTAAAGGGTTGGGTTTTAATTGGGCTGTTTAAATAAACTTATCTCTGTAGCTATGCAAGCAAGCAGCAGTTACAGAAGCAGAATTCTGCAATTAGCTTGAACACCAAGGCTATCCCGGGAACACAGCGTAGGGGGCCATTTGACACTTTACAGATTAGGGCTGAGACATTCAAGGGCAGGCAATTGGAACTCAGAAACATCCCAGTCCTGTTACAGAGGTGGGTTTGAGACACTCAAGGACAGGCAGTTACTGGAACTCAGAAGCATCCTAATTCCAAAGTGGTTCTTGTGTGGCTAAGAGTTTAGCCGTCTGCAACTGTATTGAAAATGATGGGGGCAGCGATTGTACTCATCAATGATGCTTGATGTGACGAAGCTATGGGTTGTGACACTATCTGTAAGAGCTCCTAATAAAATGCTAAACAAAAGAGAAGAAAAGAAAGCCGTGTCACGGACACCAGGGTGGCAGGTCTTCAAAGTGAGCCTGCGTTTCAGCATTCACTGGTATCCTGATTCTCTGCTGATCATCTAGTGCAGTCACGTAATACATAGTCACGTAGTCAATGTACATGGAATATTGTTTTTTTTCCCCCAAGCTAGCTTTCATTTGACTTTTTCCTTATTAGATTAGGCTCGCCATTGCCTTAAAAAAGATATGCAAACTAGTAAGTTACATTTAACTTCAAAGGAGCAATGGGGTGTATGTCTTGCTCACTATAATGAGGGACTAAGTACAACATGCAGGTGCTTCTGAAAGTTGGAGGGAAAGCGGGATAGGAAGATCGTGAAATGTCCTCACTCACTTTTGAAGCTCCGTTGCACTTTACATATTGGTTTCCTGTGCATGCTGTAAGAAATAAAGACAAACTGAGCAACAGACAAGAACACAAGTGTCGTCTCTGACAGTATTTGGGGTTAGAGACCATGGAGTCGGCTGTGCTGTATCCTCCTGGAGGGTCTGGGGAGGATGATATTCCTTGCCTTTCTCAGCTTCCTACACTTTCTTGTGGCCCATTCCTCCATCTTTCAGATCAGCGTCTTTCAGGTTCTCTTGGACACGCACCCTCTCTCTGATTCTAGGCCTCCTGTCTTCTTCCTGTAAGAACCCGTTGATGATTTTGAGCCCATCTGGATAAGACAGAAGGAACCCTGGGGGGTACAGTGGTTATGTGTTGAGCTGCTAACCACAAGGTCAGCAGTTCAAAGCCACCAACTTCCCTGTGAGAGAACGTCCACTCCTTCTACCCTGGCCAATTTTCATCGTCTAGGAAACCCACAGGGGCAGTTCTACCCTGTCCTATAGCGTGGCGGTGGGTCTGAATTGACTCGATGGCAGAGAGGTAGCTTTGCATTTGGATAATGCAGGACAATTTTCCCGTCTCACGACTCTTCCTGGTGACCACTGAGTTCATTCTAATGTCTGGTGGCCCTGTGTGTGTTTTCAATGGCTGGTTTTTCAGAAGTAGATCACCAGGCCTTTCTTTATAGGAACCATGGGCTCATCTTTCAATTTGCTGTGTTAGGGTTCTCTAGAGAAACAAAGCCAGGATACTAATAATTATAGTGGTTATATATACACATATGTACATATATATGTACACAGAAAGATATATAACTTAAGAAATAAACAGTTAACTAATCTATAAAGCATCATGGATGGCTTGGTGCAACTCACTTGCATGAGGCAGCTAATACACTGGCAGTCTTTCGAGTCCTGAGGGTCACCGGGTAGTCCTCTGTAGAGCAATTCAGGCTATCTTGCCACAAGCAGAAAACAGGAAAGACAGGTCACCAACAGTCAGTCTGATGACAGGGTGTGACAGTCCCCAGCTCAAGATATGTATATTCCAGTAGTGTGGTGAAGCAGGGCTTGAAGGAACCTTGACTCACAGTGATACAGCCCACAGATTAGGTGCCCCACAGATAGTGAAGCTTAGAAATCAAGGCACAGGACAAACAAGGCAGCCAGGTGGTCCAAAGATCCAAGAGCAAGAGAGAGAAAGGTGAGGCTCACCAAGTCATTTATAGCCCCGCTCTTCAATTAATCTCACATGTGTTCATAAGCCATGTTGGCACAACAAACCCACCTATCATGTTTGCCCTGCTCAAGAACTCCCTTCTCATCTCCGTCTTTACCCACATCCACACAGAAAGCAACAGGGTTACATGTCTGGGAATTAGCCTTCCCTGGGGGCCATTGCTCTGTCCACCACACAAACATGTCAAGACAATCTGTGAAAGCCAGAACCTGCATAGGCAGAGCCCTGTCAGAGAAGAAAACTAGAAATATTCCCAACTTGTAGAGCAATAGGTAAGTAGGGAGACTGCACCCCGTACAAGGCAGAAAACTTGGGAGACCCAGAAACGTAAGGTAGACTTACGGTATTCTGGCTCCCATAGAATAACTGCTGTTCTGACAAGACGGACTGCCTCTCTAGGCTGACATTTCCTTTCTCCTTCTGGTCCCTCGGCCATGGTCTGGGCAGGATGCGTTCCAGGAGCACAGAGTCTAAGGAAGGAGACCCTAACCCTCCAGGAAGTTCAGCCACGACTCCGCGGAGGACGAGTCTGGAGGCTGTGAGCGCTGAGTTGCTAAGCTACTCAGTTGCTGTGGGGGCTGTGCATTCATTTGGAAGCTAATTCAGACATGAGAACTCCTTTCTAGTCCTTCATCACTACCCTCCCCCAAGCTTCAAACTCGCTGTCATTGGGTTGGTTTCTGACTCATAGTGAACCTGTAGGACACTCCCCTGTGAATTTCTGAGACAAACTCTTTATATGAGAGTAGAAAAGACTCCTAGTCTTCTTTCTTCCTTCTGTCGAGCAACTGGTAGTTTTGACTTGCTACTCTTGTGATTAATACATAACAAAATTAATACATAGCCCAATACATCACACAAGGCTGACAGGACTCCATCTTTAAATGTCTCAACTCGAAATATTCCCCAGTTCCCATGATGGTGTGTTCTGACTTAAAAATCACACTATTTGGCTTGACAAGGAAGTTTGTTTTCTTTCTGAGAGTCAAAGATGTTTCAGGAGATAGATACAATTTGGTTGAAGACCCATTAGAGTTTCTGGCACCCTTAGACAGTGGTTTTATTTTGGGGGCGGGTAATATGACCGAGTGAAAACAACCAGATGGTCCTCATTTCATGACTTCTCTATGGATTGCCAAGCCCTGGGTGGCACTCTTTAGAGATGGTATGTCTTTTAACTCCCACAACAACAGTTGTGGAAATGGTGCAGCAGAAACAATCACCCTTACCTTTCAGGTTCTGTCTTTCTGGCATAGTGATTGGCCAGAATTCAAACCCACATCCATCGATTTAGAAGCCAGGCCTTATGAACACCTATACTTTCAGAGACCCAGGATATGGGGCTCCCCATAGATACATGCACCTCAGAAACAAAGAATATCATATGGTTGAAGAATAAGAAAGGGCCCCCGATCAGTATCTTTCTTCCTTCCTCCCATTCTCCCCTTCCTTCTCTCTTCCTCACTTGTTCTTCTGAGTGCATACATTTTTAAATTTTAAGTACTTGTAAAATACTTGAAATTGGGTTGTTCCTCAGGATGAGCACAAAGATCACTCCCTGAAGAAATGTAGAAGCAACGTTCACGACTTGACAGCACTGTGGGCAACGGTGGAACCCTGACCGCTGACCAGGGAACACAGTTCTGCGTGGACCTGAGACAAAAGGAAACCAGACTGGGGAGTGTGGGTCCCCGTCTGAATCAGACATCAGTTGCCATCAGGGCAAATCTTATGGCCATAGAAATGGAGGCTGTTTAAGGAAGGTTCATGGGTAACAGCCCAGGGGCTCCTCCATGTGTCTCCTTGGCTGCACTGTTGGCTGGGGTGCCATTAGTTCAATCTCAATCTCATTCCAGTTGAAATCAGTCCTATCTGTGGTGAAGCAGTAGACACCCAAAGTCCAATGTGTTCTGGGATTTCAAGAATTTGATGCCGCAGATGCTGCAGCACCCACCCTGGTGTTGGTGGAAGCCAGAGTCGCACCTTTGGGTTCTGCATGGCACTCACCTGACACACCACATCGGGCCCTTTGTGCCTTTCTTTTTGGGATATAGTCAGTCAATATGATCCTTCAAGCCATAATCCTTTACAGAAGATATTACACACGTTAGCCTAGATGTCTGTGGTGATAAGTCCATTTTGGGGGCAGTTCTTAGTTACAAGATTAAGGTGTGATGTGCGCTTAGTAGGTGGAGCCTTACCAGAGGGCTTGCTTACTTCATGATCCTTTGATTTTCTTGGGGCATGGTCTGCTGGAAAGCAGAAACCATACCTCTATCCTCCATCGTCGAAACCATTCCTCTGGGTATAAGGGCCATCTCTGAAGCAGGAACACAGATAGAAATCCCAAGGCTCCTGGAAATGGGTCATCCAGAGCTCTAAAACAGGAGAGGTTGAGACCAGGGAGACCAAGGGGCAGAATCAAAGAGCCAGGCTGAGACCAGAGGTCAAGGCAAGGAGACCATGAGATGGGACAGAAGAGCATGCTGTGACCATGAGACTGGAGGTGGAGCAGCAGGCTGTTTTCTGGGTCCATAGCGTCAGAGGCCAAATGATCACATGGTTGAGAAGCTGAGGACCAGAGAGAGCCTAGGATGTTGGCTGAGAAGAGGTACTGCTGTGGACCAATGACTATGTTCTTACTGTTTATTGATCCTGACCGGTTCTCTTCCCATGTTAGCAGATCCCCAAAATTGTGTGTTCTGGGTAGACACGGCAAAGAATGATCAAGCTTCACAGAAAAGTACAGTGTTATTGAAGGCACAGGTGATGTCAGACTAGGTAGAGAAAGATGGAGGGTAGAGGCATATCTGATCCCTGTTTTGGAGCAATAGGGAAGCCAGAGATGGTTAGACGTGACCCCCTTCCATGCTGTTTCCAGACTTTCTGACCTCAGCGACTTGTCTGGTGACCAGAAAGATAGATATTTCATTCCATCAGAATTTCATAATTGTCCTTTCTTTGGTCTCACTCCTGGGTAAGATGAAGGACAGTGTAACGGTATTTTCCAGGAAGCAGACTCCTGTTGTGGTAGTTACATAATGTCATTTCAACTTGAAGCTATAGAAGTTGTGGCAGTGACATAATCTTCTGTCAACCTGAGCAGAGGGGTAGAGTCTAACCTGTCAACCAGGCCATAGCCAATGATGCCCCTGTGTGGACATGACCTTCTCCCGAGGGTTCTGGGAACCCTTGTCTTCTTCTCTAGAGAAGGAAAATACACTTGCTGCCTCACATTCTGTTGATAAGCCACATAGAGCCTTGCTAATGGCAGCCAGAGCCCTGGAGATGGAGTAGCCCCATGGAGACCTATGCCATCACTGAGATGCTTCCACAAGACTTTTCACCTACTGGCCCATATTATTCCTGCTTTTGGCATCATTGCATGTGCTGTGGGAATCTGTAGAAGAATTTATAGGCTAGTATTGGATATATGGGTTAATATTGGACTTATGGGCTAATATCAAATTGATGGACTTTATTTGGACTGGGCCGGGATGTTTTCTTAATATAATATTACTCTTGGATATAAAACTCTCTCTTACATACCTAGTCAAACCAGACTAACACAGAAATGAAGGGTTGGAGTTTACCCCCTGGTGGGTGTGCCCTTCTCACAATTAGGATCCTGGGAGTTTCCTCTTGCTCTCTGCTTCACCTTCCTGTTGGTCAGCTACAGGGCTGAGACTTGCCAGAGGCCTGGAGATTCAACGCCATTCCATCAATAAGACTCGGCATCCACTGGCCTGTGACCCTCCTGCATTCTGTGTCATCGCATATGACTGTGTGAGTCTGAAGAAAGACTTATGGGCTAAGATACAAGACTGATGGACTTGATCTGCACTGGACTGTTTGCTTCCTATACAATTACTTCTTGATATAAAGCTTTCATATAGGTGAGTATCTATGGATTTGTTTCTCTAGTCAACGTAGCTCACCCACCTGTTCAGTGGGAGATTTCATAGAAAGATAGAAACAGGATTTCACCCCAAGGCTTCCCTCCTTTCTGTACCAAGTCAGTCCTCTGGCATCACAAGAGCAAGGAACACCCAGATCTCCGTGCCCCGTGTGTGTGTGCGCGTGCATACCACACAAAAATCACACTCACTGCCACCGAGTCGACTCTAAATCCCAGTCGCCCTATAGGACAGGGCAGAGTTGCCCTTGTGGATTACCGAGACTGGAAGTCTTTGTGGTAATAGAAAGTCTTCTTTCTCTAGAGCAGCAGCTGGTGGTTTTAAACTGAGGTTCATCACATAACCTGTTAGGCCATCACACTGTGGGATAGGAGAGAAGCTTGAAGAGGGATGGAGATGTCCCTTGGAGGCTTAAACAGCCTGTGTAGGCATATTTGTGTATATGTTTCGGCATACATACATATGCACACACACACACACACACACCTATGTATTCAAGCCAAACTCACTGCCAAGGAGTGCATTTTTGACTCATGGTGCCCCTAGAGGACAGAGCAGAACTGTTCCCTTGCGTTTCTGAGGCTACAAAGTGTTTCAAGAGCAAGCAGGTGAGGGGTTCAAACCCGCCAGCCAAAAGCCTTGTCTGTCTGCTCCCTGCAAGAGGAACCCTCTGCTGCCATGCTGGTGCCAACCCTAGTGACTCTTTAGGACATGGCTACTCCAAATGGTTTCTAAGGTGGTTCAAGCCATCAGTCGTGTGGTTGGCAGCCCAATACTTAACCCACTGCACTCCCAAGGCTCCTCCCTAAAAGATTACAGCCAGGCCCACCCAATGGCGACAGGTTGGCTCTGTCCAGTACGGTCACTGTGAGTCAGAATTGACTTGACAGCCCACAACAACATGCCAAGAGGATCCGTTCAGAGCGGTGGTTCTCAACCTTCCTAATTCCGCGACCCCTTCATACAGGTCCTCATGTTGTGGTGACCCCCCCCCCCCCCAAGAATAAGATTATTTTTGTTGCCACTTCGTAACTGTCATTTTCCTACTGCTATGAATCAGGCAACCCCTGTGAAGGATCATTCGACCCCCAAAGGGGTGGCAACCCAGAGGTTGAGAACTGCTGATTTAGATGCTGTTGTTTTAAAAAAAGAGACAGCAACGACAAAAAAACAAGGACCTTGCTTTAGTTAATTAATTTTGGGGGGGTCATCACTGCCCTCTGGTGGGAGTAGGAGGCCAGCCTAGCTCCTGGAGAGCTGCTGCTGGATTTGAACTGCCAACCCAGTGGGCCGCTGTCCTGCACACAACCACTACACCACCGGGGCTCAACCCTCACATTATTTATTGTTAACTTTACATTGCAGAAGCATAAAAAATAAGGCAGAAACCAGATGCTTGTGTGTTCAAGTTCAACGGATTCCATTGTGGCATGACAGACAGCCAGGGAAGCCAGGTGGATGCCCTGTGCCCGCCTCACACGGGGCGCTCCTTTCAGAGCAGCTCAGCTCCTCTTCAATGTCTTCCCTTAGAGCTGTGCTTGCTCTTACTGTCCGTTTTCATCTGAATCCATTGTGGGGAACAGGCTGATTCTCTTTTTCTTTCTTGGCCAGGAATCTCTTGACCCTGGAAGTCTTGTGAGAAGACATGATGAAGACAGAAGACACTCCAGACGACTGAGAGAGGGATTTAGCTTCTGTTGCTTTTTTTCAAAGAGTCCACCCAAGGGAGGGTCGGGGTAGTTTCCAGGAATGAGATCACTGGACAGAGTGCATGCCTGACAGCTGAAGGCTCCCAGTGCAGCACCTATCACCTTGCCGCTTCTCCTGGACCATTTCAGCTGTCTGCTTTTGATGGACAGAGGCAGCTGGCTGCTAAAAATACCCCAGCGACCAAGTGCTCCCTTTCCTGGCTTGAGCTGGACATGGCAGAAGCCCAACACATACAGATCGTTTCTGGTGGCAAAGTAACTTTTCAAAACATTTTCCGGCCTGTCGGTCTAGAACCACACGCCCCTCTGGTCTCATTCTGCACTGTCAGCCTTGTTGGGTGAGACATGAGACCCTTTCAAGATCACTATGGTCTGGCCTACCCAGTCCTGTCTGCAGGAGAAGTGGCTGAGGGGAAGGTGGGGGCCCAGTGGCTGAGAGGAGGTCGGAAAGGGGAGGTGGTTTGCCCATTTATAGTGCTGCTCTTTGGGCTTCTGGAGGTGCCGAAATAGCAACAGTGACAAGAGGCTTGCCTCCGGGTCGACTCTCTGGTCTGAACGTCTCTGAGATGACAATAGGGGCCATGGAGAACGTGGACGTCTTCACCTCCGAGGGCAAAGGCAGGGGTCTGAAGGCCACTAAGGAGTTCTGGGCAGCGGATGTCATCTTTGCGGAGCGGGCTTACTCAGCCGTGGTCTTTGACAGGTACGCGCCTGGGGGAGCGGCCTTCTCCTCTCCTGTGAGTTTACCTGGTGCCCAGCTCTCATAATAATCGCTCTCAAAGTCACCAGGGAAAGTGGGGGCGGGATCCATGTGATCGTTTTTTAACCAAATGGGATATCCACTAGTTGAACGATTTTCTTGCAAGGAGTCATTGCCGATGCGGTTGGTTCCAGAGGCCAGTTGTAGAGGTGAGCCCACGCTTGGAGGCATTTCCCTCCCTCCCTGCCACCCCCCCTTCCCCGCGTGGGTGTACTGTGTGAGGGGAGGAGGGGGCAAAGGGGTGGACAGCGGGATGTGAGGTGGTGGGTAATGTGTTCTTACCGAAGACTCCAAGTCTTTAGCATTAAAGAAATATCATAAATATTTTAGAACATAACGTCACGGCTGAGATGATTAGAATTTATTGTAACCATATGCAAATAACACAGGAATAGTCGTTTACCTTTGAAAAGTGACAGTGTCATGGAGAATGCGATTCTGTTTTAACACTTCTTTTCATCAGACTCAACCTCAGTCTCGGGTGTCTTCCCTCAGACATAACCCCTGTTGTGGTTAATATGTTTCCTTATAGAATGTTCTTGCACGATTACACACTTCACAAAGAGGTAGTGGTGGTTGGTGTCTTTTCTCCCCCTTTTTATACAGAAAAAAGCATACTTCTTTAGGTATCATTTTAAGCATTTTTCACCCCAAGTTTTTACACGTTTTTAATGCCTTTCCATGTGGGAACTAGAAATCTAAAGACACGTTCCCCACCTAGGTCTCAAATATTTACTTTTTAAAAACTATCCTCAGATCTGTTCACATTGGTCTGTAAACTCTTAAGAGACCTCACAAAGTTTCTTGGAAACCCCATTTTTGTGCACAAAACTTTTGGAAACCTCCTTGTGCATGTTGTAAACAGTCTGTTTTTTTTTTTTGGGGGGGGGCATCACTGCCCTCTGGTGGTGATGGGAGCTACCAGTGCCACTCCTGAGAGCCGCTGCTGAATTTGAACCGCCAAGCCCGAGGGCCACAGTCCCGCACTCAACCCACTTATGCCACCGGGTCTCAGCCCAACAGTCTGTCCTTTGAAGATATGAGATTGCTTTATCTATTCTCCTACTCTAAAATACCTTTTTGTTTCTATAAAAACAAATTGCTGCTTCAATTACAATCTGAGACTCGGTGTATCTGTGCACATGTGCGATGAGTCTCGAGGATGTGTCCATCCGGAGGGGAAATTTGGGGACTGTGGAGGGGACTGTTTTCAGATCTCATAGGTTTTCCAAGGCAGTTCTACTACACTGACATTCCCATCTCCTGTGGCTGACAGTCCCTGCTTCCCCACAATCCCAGTGTGAGGTGTGTGTGTGTGTACATCACATTGAAATTTTTAAATTCTTACTCAATTCTTACTCCTAACAAAAGCAGACTGTGACATGGTGCTTGAATTATGAGCATACTTTCTTGAAGCCAAAGCGAGGGTGACTTGACTGATATTTTTATGATCTGAATCAGTCTGCTTGTGCTCATCTAGGCTGTGTGGTTGACTGATTGTGCCAGGCCTGAGTGCGGGCAGTGCTTTCAGAGATGTTCAAAGTCTTTGTCCTTCCTGCCTACCAACCGATGCCTTCAAAGCAAAAACACCGAACTGTGGTCTATGAATCCCCGATACCTGAGCAGTGGGAGGGGCTGACGTGAGCGTCAAAGCTTTATTTATTTATTTATGCGTGGGGCAGGGGTGGGGGAGGTGAGTGGAGTTAGGCACTCTGTTGGACTCAGGCTAAAACATAAAACACCAGAAGAAGTTCAAGGACTGTGAACATGGATCTTGGTACTGCCACTGAATGACAGCCTGGCCTCGGCAAGGACAGCCCTATTGGCTCCAAGCCCCCCCCAACGGCAACAATAGTTCTGCCCACTTCCCTTTCAACAATATTTGGAGTTGAGGGGACTTTCCACTTTTAAAGGAATGCACATTTGTAAGAGAAATTTAGGGGGAAAAAAGATGCTATCTCATAAAGATAATCACTCTTAATGTTGGTCTGTATTTCTTCTCAGTTTCCTTGAGCATAGGTTTCATGTGTTCATGAGACATCACTGAGACCTTATTCAGTCAATAATTACACACTTTCATTGAATTATTTCATTATCGTCCATGCTGTGACACCCTCATCATATTGTCTCTGTCATCTGTGTGCTCTTCAGTCACTCCTCTAGAACTGGACACATAGGTTGTTGACATGTTATTGTTGTTATAAATAATTCATTAGAAGTACAGAGCAATGGAACTACAAAACAACATGTGCATTGAGATAAAAGTGCTTGGGAAAACTGCCATGTACTATTATTACTAAATACTAGGATTTGCTATGTAAAATGATAACAAAAAATGGAAAAGACCTATTTTTTGAAAGGGATTTACCCAAACTTACCACTGCACAGGTGAGAGGGTGGGGTAACTGGCTGTTCCTGTGGGACTCCCTGAGAGGTGGGGGTGGGAACGCATCAGACCAAGGTTATCCTTGCTTGCATTTGAGGCTTCTGGGGAGGCTTTGCCATTGGGGGCCAGACGCTAAACCAGGGAGGTGGAACCGAGTCATCCACAAGAGTGTATCCATTCAGTCACTCTATGAAAGTAGCATTTAGAATAATCCACGTCAGTCTACCCCAGGCCTTGTTCTGCCGAGCAGAGGGAAAGGGGGCTTGTTCTTCTTCTTCATTTCATTGCCCACCCTGTTAAAAGAAGGTCGATTATTTTAGGTAATATCTGTAACAACAACAGCAGCACACACACAGTTAACAGGTATAACCTGTGATGCCCCCATCCAACGTAACTTGCTATATGCCATCGTGTGGATTTTCAACCCCTAGAGACCCCGGGGGACAGAGTCGGATTGCCCCACAGGGTCTCCTATGTGTAGCAGCTCCAGTGGCTAAGCGCCGGAGTGTTAACTGCAACGTTACGGGTTCCAAACCAGGAGTCCCTCCATGAGCCCGGCTCCTCCTGTAAAGTGCTGCAGTCTCAGAACCTCACAGAGGCAGTTCCACCCTGCGGGATGGGGTTGCACTGCATCTGAATTTCCTCGATGGCAGTGAACGCATATTTTTAGTCTTGATGGGAGCAGATCATCAGGTCTTTCCTCTCCGAGGTTGTTGCGTGGGTTTGAATCGCCAACGTCGGGGTTTGCAGCTAGCTGAGTGCTTCCCCCCTGTGCCCCCGGGGCATCCCCAGCCCAGCTAGAGAGTTCTAATATAGGACATCTTCCCGTCCTATCTCCTGCCTGCTTTAATCTTAGTTTGATCTGTACCTATTCCTGATGATAAATAACTTCATGTTTTGCAAATAGATTTATTTTTAGAGAAGTTTTAAGTTTGCAGAAAAATGCTTCAGAAAGCACAGAGGCCCCCTCTACATCATTTTAAAATTCAGTTGTTGTTTTTTTTAATTTTTCCCCATGATTTTGTTGGGAGCTCTTACAGCTCTTATAACATTCCATACATCATTTGTATCAAGCATATTTGTACACATGCTGCCGTCTTCATTTCCAAATATTTTCTACTTGAGCCCTTGGTATAAACTCCTCTTTCCCCCCTCCTTTTTTTTTTTATAGATCATTTTATTGGGGGTAAGATTTAGTTTTGATGTCTCACCTTCTGAGCTCTTAAACAAAAGTCTGGTATTTTATGTTGCCTTAGGGTACTTGCTTCTTTCCTTCATGTGAGTCAAGAGTTTAGGGCTGCTTTGCGCCCTCAAGTTACTGCGGCCAGAGTGGATCGCCCCTCATGTTTCCAGGCTGTCGTCCGTAAGGGGTCGGGGCAGCCAACAGGTCCTTTTCTTGCTGGTGTGTCAAGTACTTCCCGTTGCTTCACCACAGCTCTGTAGGAGAAAATTTTGTGTAACTAGTCAAATGGGTAAACTCTGTATGTGTGTGCAGCACAGTTCATTTTTTCCATTCTTAACTGCTATGGACACTTTTATTCCTATCTCCTGATGAGTTTTTCTAAGGCGTGTTCCTAGGAGTGGAATTGCTGAGTGATAATGCATGCTCCAGTCAGCTCTAAAATACCATGTCTCTCCCCAAATACATTCAATGTAGCACACACAGCACCAGTCCCTGGCCCTGGCTTGCTGTCCTTGACCTGGACCTCTAGACCATGCAGCATCTGGAAGGACAAGTGGTCTTATGGGTAAGAGAGCAAGAATAATCTCTCAGGCCGGGAAAATACCAGTCCACCCTTCCTTAAATTCCTTTCCCACAGGGTGCAGTGGCAGGGGCAGCCACTGCCACGCCACCAGAACTGGCATTAGCCAGGAAGCCTACTTGCCACCCCTCCTAGCTGCCTTGCGGGGCGCTAGAAGTGTTGAAGAGGAAACAGGTCGGGTGGGGCAGCCTACCTCCTTGGATACAGGTCTTTTGAAGCGAATGAGGTGAGATAGCAGGTGGTGGGTGGACAGTCCATGCCTGTCCTCTGCCCCTCTTGCCCTGCACTCTGAGGTCCTCAGTTCATGTCCCCTGTTCCCAAAGGCCAGTGAACGTGCACTACAGTCTGCTCTGTCTTGACCCGTGGCATCTTTCTGACCTTTGCAAGTTTGTTTGATGCTTGTTGTTGATTTTAGCTCCTTTAGAGAATGTTGAAATGACTGAACAACTGGGGGAAGAAATAAGAATTCTAACATCCTTAGTATTTGGAGAAGATGATTATTAACATGCTGGTGTATTTCTTTCTAATTGATTTATGCACATATATACTTAAAGCATAGAAAAGTTGATTCCAGGGAGCTTCAGATGGGGTAGTGGCAGATATACTAAACTGAATGTATCATTTCATTGCAAGAGCCCTTCATCATTCCAAGTTCTAAGATGAGAGGTAGTATGTTTATTCTAGAATAATTCCAGGATACATACTTGATTTTGATGTATCTGAAATCGTGATGTACTTGATCACCTATGACACATTCTGATTTAATTGGGAACACCGTTTTTCTTCTTTTGGTAGATAAACATGGTCAAGTTACTAGTTGATGGCATCTTAGGATCCATGTAACTAAGAAGCACATTTTTAGGGACTATCATATTATGGAAACAGAGGCCTGAACGTTCTGCCCACCCATTACCTCTCACAGAGCTCAACAAATGGGCCTCATAGCTCTCTACTTCACTCTCCTTTGTTCTTGTAAGCCCAGTGAACAATACGTAGTCTTAATCACAGAAAGGGTGCCCATCCATGAATTTCAGAAGCCTCAAAGACCCACACGAAAGAACCGAGAAAGCTCTGTGCTACGTGAAATAAGCCCCACCCACACAGGGCTACGTGTTGCTGATTTCATTCTGTGAAATACTGAGAGTAAAGGAGAGCAGAAGTGGCTTTGGGCAGGGGGTGGAGAGTGACTGCTTAATGGGTGTGGAGTTTCTATTCAGGGTGATGATAAAGCTCTGGAAACAGGTAGTGAGGGTGGTTGCACAAGAAATCAATGCCAGTAAATTGAGCATTTTAAGTGAAATCTGTAAATTTAATTTATCTATATTTGCGTTGGTCTGGGTAAACTAGAAAAAAATTCATTGGGACTCGCTTGTGTATAAGAAAGAGCTTTATGTACAAGAACAATAGAATATTGAGAAGATTTGTGATGCTAAAAGTCTGGAGAATCTGCAGGGCTGTTTCCATCAAGAAGCCACCAGCTTGTGGTTCTCGTCCTCTCTCTTCAAAGCCAGAAGCAGAGCATCTTCTGTCCTGCTGCCTCCCTCATGTAGGGACCCTGGGATTGCTTGGAACTGCTCAAATAACCCACAACAACCTCTCCATTCGAGTTCCTTATCCCATCTGTCCGCTTGTCATTCATTGGTGGTTTGCATGTTGCGGTGATGCTAGAAGCCATGACAGTGGCATTAACAATGCCCGCCACCCTTAGTGGACAGGTCTCGGTTGGTGCATTTCTAGACGATGACAGACTAAGGAGATAGACCTGGGGATCTACTTCTGAAGAGGGTTGTTGTGATTAGTTCATGTGAAGTCTATTCCAAAACGTCACCAGGGCAAACCTTTGGGAACAACAAGGGATTGTCTAGTGTAGTGCTGGAAAGCGAGCCTGTTGGGTTAGAAGTTACTTTACAACAGTTGTAGCATAGAAGTCAGAGATGTAGATGGTGCAGTGCCAGGCAGGGAACACTATGTTCTGGAGCTTATTTGAAGGCAACAAACTAACAACAACAACAGAGCCTGGTTGGCATAGTGGGTTTTGAGGTTTTTCTACTCCTCTCAAGATTTACAGCCTTGGAAATTCAAAAGACCAGTCCTACTCTGTTCTATCGGGTCACTAGGCTCGTGAATTGGCAACACCAACCTTGGCGATGCATCTGTTAAGTCTCTTTTGCCATGAGACCACCACCACCACGACCACCACCACCACCACCACCACCACCAAAAAGCCCAAACACAACAGGCTCCAGGCATTAGGAACCTACCTAACTGACCCTTGGCTATATAAATGAAATGAAGATTAATTTAATTGATCACACACACATCAAGAAGAAACAAGAACAATGGATGGGCGTATGGATTGCGATAAGAGTTGTACGAGCCCCCAATAAAATGATTAAAAAAAGAAAAAAGTTATTTCAAGAAAAACCTGACTTCCTTTCAAATGAACTGTATCACGTGTGTGTGTGTGTGTAGTTAAAAAGAGAGACAGAGGGATGCAAAAAGGTTGAGTGCGTTTTAAAGAAACTATCATCAGTCAGGCTTTTTGAAAATTAATCCAGTCACAGCTTCTTCTTGTCTAGGGGAACAGCTGGGCATTTAGCTGGCATACTGCCATGTGGGCCAAGATTAGCCACAGCAGACAGGCAAGCGCACATGTGACCTTTTATCTGCCAACAACTGGTCAGTGGGGGGTGGGAGTCAAAAGATGCTATAAATGGAAACAAATTCAGGAAGGGATTAGATAAATCTCTGAATAATCTGTTCAGCAAATGAATGAAGCAGCATTTGTTAAAACGGTCAGGTTTCAGCCTGCCCTTGATGCTGTGGAAAACCGGCGTAGAATTAGAATTTGGCCTTGAATTTGGCGTTCCTAATTTGAGGGGGGCAGTCGGACCTTTGGTGCACCTCAGGGTCGTTTGTGAGCAGCATCCCTTATTTCTGCTCAATCCTTCAAGTCAAACATCGCCAGGAATTATTCACCATTTGAGCTTAGCCCAAACTGCCAGCTTCCTCCCCCCCACACCCCACTGGGACATCAGCGTCACTCACTTGCCTCTTAAGACATGTTTTGTGCAAGAGGGGAGCCCTGGTGGTAGAGTGGGTTATACATTGGACCCCTAGCCCCAAGATCAGCCGTTCGAATCTTCCAACCACCCTATGGGAGAAAGAGGATACTTTCTGCTCTCGTAAAGATTTTAAAGCCCCAGAAGCCCACACGGGGCAGTTCTGTGCTTTCCCATAAGGTGTTTGTCTGAGTCGGCATCGACTTGATGGCAGTGGGTTTGCCTTTGGGTTGGGGAAGCAGAGCTAGGGTGATAGCTAGAGCTGGGGAATGCAGACCATTCTGAGCTGGGTGTGTGACTGCCATTGACTTTGTGAGACGTGGGAGAGAAAAGCTTGCGATAATAGAAAAAAAATTAGAAACCAATAGACAAGCACTCATTCAGATCCGGGATAGCGGCCCCACTTAGCATGGTGGGCTGATCCATCGGGGTCCTTAACGAGTTGACATCTTGTAGGCGATGACACAGCATAGGAAGAACAAAGTATGCTTCCCAAGTCTGATCATGTCGTTCTTCTCAGGAAAAGCCTTCCCTGGTGCTCTGTTGGCCTGCAGAATAATGGTGTGTTGTTGTTGAAAGTGGATAGAGCATGGAAGAATCCTCACCTTTCATGTAGGAGACCTGGGTACGAATCCCAGCCAATGCGCCTCAGACGCTGCCAGCACCCAAGTAGAGGCTTGCATGTTGCTGTGAAGCTAAACAGGTTCCAGTGGAGTTTCCAGACTAAGATGGACCAGGAAGAAAAGCCTGGTGACCTACTGATGAAAGCCCAGTCGATTGTATTGGTCTTATCGGTTGAGCATGGCCTCTTCGGCGTCGAGAACGAACTCACTGGCTGCTTACAACATTAACAACCGAGGGTGACTTTTAAGGCCTGCCACAGAAGGTCGTCTGTCCAACAATGATCCTGTTTGGTGACCTGCCAAATAGCCTCTCCCGCTTTCTCCATATGCCTGGATGTACCACTTTAGAGACGTTGACTTGTGCCAGTCTCTTGCTCTGAGAGATCTTGACCTTCTCTGTGAGTGCAAATTCAGGGCCTCTTTTGAGGGTCAGAGTAATGCCTTCTCAAGTCCTAGGTATTGCTTTTCTGGATTTCACGCCTCCGCTGACTCAGCAGGATGAACCCCCCTCCCCCCCGAGGCCCCTCACCTTTCTCAAAGCAGCCCACAAATCATCAGTGCTTGAGGTCTGTGTCCCTGATCTTGTGTTTATGCCACAGGCCAGCCTAGAGAATGCTCAAAGGCAAGAGCTGTGCCTAATTTATCTTTAAGGCCCGCTTTCACCTAACTTGATGCATAGTCCATAAGAGATGCTCAATAAATACTTGTGAAAGGAAGGCAGGAGTTTCGAGCCGCTATGCTCAACCCCTGCCTGGTCCCACACGGTCCTTACGTGTGAGCCTATTGTCATCGCCACTGTGCCAGTCCATCTTGTGAGGGCCTTCCTCTTTGTTACCTGATGCCTAAGATCCTCTGATGCCTAAGATCCTCTCAAAGACAATTCTCTCCTCATTTGGTAAGGAGGTTTGGCAGGCCGAGAGTTTTCAACCATCCTGGGAAGACGCAAGTATTGATCCAGTCCCCTCTGGCTGTGATTTTGGTAGATATGTCCACCAGCCAGGCATCTTTTCTTGGCATTCCTTTGTCCCATTCTTGGTTCCTCACATACAGGGGGCTGAATGCCAATGGTCCTTCTAGCCTCTTGACTCCGACAGAGGACATAACCCCACAAGCACTGCAGAAGCTCCAGTGGAGCCCAAAGAGCAGCGGGCTTGGAGCTGCATCTGTCCTCTGTGTGGGGAACAGGGCTCAGCCTCAGAGAATATCCATGTAAAAAGATACAAGGAAATACTTAATAGAAAAATAGAAAACATGAGCCACAAACTAATTAACAATACATCAGATCTACTTTAGAAGAATGTAAAGAAGAAAAATAAAATGGTAAAAAAAAATAAACCTCTTTTCAAGTACAGCAGCAGCTCTTTAGGAGCAAGGCTGGGCTTCCTACTCCCATCAGGGCAATGATGCCACAAAACAAAACAAAACAAAACCTCTTGAAAATGGAAAGTGTGGTACAAAGGGGATGTGCGTTAGTCTGGGTAGACTAGAGAAACAAATTCATAGATACACATATGGTTATAAGGGAAAGGTTTATATATGAGAGAAATGGAACATTGAGAAAACATCCCCACCCAGTCCAGTTCAAAGTCATAAGTCTGATATTATCCCATATGTCTGATACTAGTCTATAAAGTCTCCTTCTGACTCACAAAGTCACACGCCACTGGGTGCAGAGTCCTGGCTCCTCATTTCCAGGACTCAGGGTCTATCAGCAGTATCCATTGGTGATAAGAACATCTCAGCGCTAGCAGAGGTCTCTGTGGCTTTTCTAACTTCAGAGGTCTGCTTCCATCAGGGGTAAGACTGTGTGGCTTCTCCTCCAGCTCTTCTGGTTCGTTGGACATTGCCATCTTGTCTTGTCAGTCGAGCAACTCCCAACAACTGGGGAGATGATCTCTCATATCCACAAGGGAAATACTGCAAGACTTCCCAGAATTCTCAGGAGAAAGCCATGCCCACACAGAGGCCTCATTGGCTACTCATTGGCTATCTCCAGATTGACAGGCTAGACTCCATCCCTACATCCCAATCATGAAATTGAAATCAAGTACATGACCGCCACAGGAGAGGATAGCTGCTGAACAGACAGAGAGAAAAATCTGAGACTTAGAGGAGAAAATCAACTGACTGAAGGTCACCAGCTAAAGTCCAATGGGGACAATCACATTTTCTCCTAGTTTTTCTTTTCTTTTCTTTTTTTTGGGGGGTGTGGGTTGGAGATGTCATGTGTCTTGGACATTCTTCCCCACTGGAAGTGTCCTTAGCTTCCTCAGCCCCAAAAGAGGTTGTCCTATAGTTAGGGGATCTTTTTCTTGGACAGCTGCAGGTGAATTGGTGACACCAGGAGTTGGGGGGTGGGGTGGGGTGGGAGAGCAGGATCTCAGAGATCCTCTGGTTCAAGCTTCCCATGTTTCGTATCCAACGAAGGATGGATGTCAATTGAGCTCATCTCTGGGATGGTTAAATTACATATATTAGCCATTTAAACCTCAAAATCAGACAGTGGTAGGGTTTGGGGAGAGTAAAAAGTTATCTAATTTTTGAAAAATAATTAATATGCTTAATTTTTAAAAAGTTAATTATTAGTTGGATAGACACTGGTGGAAGAAACTCCCAAGACTGTGGCTCTTCAGGTCTGGAAATGGACTCACCTCCATGGCTCAATATTCAGCCAAACCATAGATGGATCTATAAAAGGAATTTTAACACGTGAGGTACACACACCTTTGAATAGCCAGCCATTTGAGAGCAAAGGGCAGTATTTATCTTAGGACAAAGGTCAGAGGGTTAGGAAAGGAGGGATAAAAACAGGAATCAGAGAGGGAGTGGGATCAGTAATTCATGGAAATTACATTTAGTGAAGTGAAATAAAATGTGTATGAATTGTGGAATGGAAAACCAGTCTGCTTTATAACCCACCCAATTCACAATAAAAGGTTTCAAGATCCAAGATATTGCTAGTCCCATTTTTATGTAAGCCTTCCTACCAACAAAACAAAGCTATAAGCCTCAGAGAAGTTAGGGGACTGGTTCAGCACACACCACCAGAGTTAAGAATTCAGAGCTCCAGAATTTCTTATAAAACTTCTCTAAGCCTACTTGAGATTTCCTTGGCATGTCCCTCAGAAGGCCAGCATTCACAGTGCTTTTTGTGTTTTTTCGGGCAATTCTACACTCTTGCTACTCAAAGTTGTTCCATCAGTATCCCCTAAGAGCTTATTAGACATGCAGACTCTCAGACCCCATTCTGGACCTACTGCGTTAGAATCTGCACTGTAACAAGCTCTCCTGTGAGTGATATGTGTGGACACAAAAGTTTAAAAAGTCCTTCTCTGCACTCCATTTCCTCTTCTTCTTCTTCTGCTTCAAGGTCCAGGTCCAAGGCTCAACTCTAAGAGCAGGTGTGAGGCAGTCTCATCCCAAAGGGATCTAAATCAGGAAATCTCTCCCTGGGTTTCACCAGTTTTATAGTGTGGCTCTGGTCCCTATCAAACCCATAGAATGGAGTATCACACCCATTTGAGAGCCTGTTGAAAATAGGTTGGTGGTTACAATTGGAACTCCCCGAGTTCACGATGAGGGGTGACTAAAGGTCATTTGAGGATCTGAATTGGTTTTATGAGGCGTCATTAAAATTTCATTACAGAGAGGGGATTGCAATGCTTGCTCATGAGATAAGCAATGTTGTGTACATACATATCCACAGCAGTGAGATGACACAGAATGATTGCTGTCAGTGAGGGCCATCAAGTCAGTTCCCACGCACAGTGCCCCGTGTACAACACAAGGAAACACTGCCTGGTCCTGCACCCTTCTCACGATCACTGCTACCTTAAAGCCCACGTTGCAGCCCCACGTCAGTCCACCTCACTCAGCATCTCTCTCTTTCACTGACTCTGCTTTACGTGCTAGCCCCTCCTCAGAACATCTCCAGAGGACGAGGGGTGGACTATTGGGTCTATTCACGCTTTTGGCAGTTCATGGTAGAGCCAGTGTTCTTTGCCACATCACGATTCAAAGGCATTAACTCTTCTTTGGTTTACTGTACTCATTATCCAGCTTTTACGTGCATATGAAATGATGGATAGAAAATACCAGGGCCTGAATAGGGTGCACCGTAGTCCTCAAAGTGACCACTTTGCTTTTTAATACGTTCTGTCTCAGATTTGCCCAATGCAATACTTGTTTGATTTCTTGATGGCTGTTTCTGTGGGTTAATAGTTGAATGGATTCAAGGTCTAATAAGTGGCCATATCAGTGATTATAAGGGTTTCTCTGTCATTCAGCTAGGACTGATGTCCATATTGCAGTAATGTCCAGGAGCTGTTCACTGCCCTTCCTTGGACACTGTGACTGGTGACTTCAGATCCATAGGGAGAGGAGGACATTCTGCTGATATTTATTCTTTTAGATGGAACACAACTATAATTCACGACAGGCTGTTCGACAGGTGTTCAGTCACTCCCTGGGAGTCTGGAGGTAAATGTCCGTCCGGACAAAAATAGGTTTTCCTTTTGAACCAGACTCATAAGAACTGCAGGCAGTGGTTTACCAAGGGTGGAGTGACCCCAGTGCAGGCAAAAGAGGGAGCGGGGAGGCATCATCTGCACAACTAAACACCCACCTGGGCTTTATTATCACCATGCACTGGCAATTCTTTTATTTTT
>PVJH01008923.1:31727-81891 GCA_004026705.1 Nesogale talazaci
GCATGGGCAATCCTAAACAGTGCCAGGGATAAAATATTTCTTTCTGAAACCCAAACAAACAAACAAAAAAAACCCAGGATGGAGCACTCATCTGCTGCGTAAAAGGTAAGAATTCTACCCACCCAAGTCCCGAAAACAGCCCGTGCCTGCTAACACACATCAAAGGTTTGCCAGAGCGTATGATCCTGACTGGAGACAATGTGAGCGCTGCCCAGCTCTCCATCTGCAGGCGTGTGGAGGTCCCCTGGAGTGGTCAGGGTTTGTGTGAGTCCCTGGTGCTCCATCCTGAGGATTGACCTTCAGTTGAAACGAGCACAGGCTCTTGCGTAATCCTAAGTATGCCAGCTGTAATTCTAGTCCTCTCTCACTAAGAATGTCCAAGGGAATGCCAGTGAGTGAGAGAGGCCTTATTATTGTGGTCACGTGGAAGCAGCTCTCATTTATGCAGAAGCACTCACCTTAAAGAGTACTTTGTGGTTACTAATAAATTACCAGCAGCGTGCCTCACAGCAGGTGCGTATACAGCAGTGTGTTGTGTGTGCGTGTGGGGGGGGGGGAGCTGAAAACTGGTGGGGCTCAGGAAGTCCAGGGCCAAAATCAGAGGAGCAACCTATGCAGTGCCCTTGATTTGGCTCGGCACCAGTCTCTTCTGACATCCTGGACCACTGGCCCCAGCCTTTTAGCGGTTGCTTCAGCTTGGTGCCCTGGGCACTGGCTGCCGGGTCTCTCTTGTCTGCCTTGCGACCCTGTCGTGGATTGAATTGCATCCTTCACCAACATAGAGTTGAAATACATGAATTTTCTTTGGTGTTCTTTATTCAATGTCCAACTTTCACGTGCATATGAGGCAATGGAGAAGACCATGTCTTGGGTCAGAAGAACTGTTGCCTTCTGCCACATAATCACCATTGCAATGCATCCTTTCATCTGCTTCCACGTGCCTTGATTGTGGATCTAAGCAAGATGAAATCTTTAACAAATTCAACCCTTTCTCCCTTTATCATCATGTTACCTATTGCTACAATTGGATTTTTGTTTTCTTTACAATGAGTTGTTCAGATCCAAGGCTGCACTCCTTGATCTTCATCAGCAAGTGCTTCAAGTTTTCACTTTCAGCAAACAAGGTTGTGTCATCTGCATATCACAGTCTGTCAATAAGCCTTTCTCTAGACCCAATGCCACATTCTTCTTAAAATAATCCAGCTTCTCTGATTATTGGCATGCAAAATGAATAAGTATGGTGATCTGGAAAATGACAGGGTGAAACTTAAAACAACTGGAAATTGAAATCCTATATGATCCAGTAATACCACTATTAGGCATATACCCTAAAGAAATAAGAGACACAACATGAGTGGAGTTGAGCTCTCCCATGTTCATAGCAGCAGAGATCACAATAGTGAGAAACTGGAAGCAGCCCAGATGCCCAACAATGGAAGAATGGATAAAGAAATTAGGGCACATACATATAATGGAATACTATGCACCCCCCAGAAACAGTGATGGAAGCATAGCATACCGCATGCCATGGAAGGGCCTGGAAACCATTATGCTGAGTGAAGTAAGTCAGTCATAGGAGGACAAATATTAGATGAGTGAACTACTACGAGGAGAAACATCAACTTAACAAATCTTAGGAACCAATTCCTCACAAAAGGAGAAAGCTAGCTATTGGCCATCACCTCCCTTTTGTGCCAATGTGAAGGAGGAAGCCCCACATGGTGTGGGGTTCCTTCTTCAAGAAGAAGGGATTGGAAGATGACCATCCACTTGAGGGTATACGACATTGTCACAAGACTGGAGCAAATCATTGTCAACCCCCCATCCCACCCTACCCCCGCCCCCTATAAGGATGGAAGGAGATGCTTTCCAGAAAGTCAAGCCAAGATCAGGAAAGGGGACCACCTACATTGTGGAAGAGACACTGGTAGTTCTGTTGGTGAGTATGGTGGGTGATTGGGGACAACTAACCACATAGTGGGAGGGGATGGTAAACAATGAGAATAGGGAACCTAGGGAGACAATGGGCCAGATTTCAGGTCCCTGGGGAGACACCAGGAATTCACTTCTGCCAGCCACACCATGGACTAAGCACCAGGATGATCATGGAAGCTGACCTGGCAGGCAGCTGAGCACAATGCAAGGGCTACACCAGAAGGACTTAACAAAGAGGTCTGGCTGAATGAACTGAACAATACTCAAAGAAGCCTGCACCCTTGCACTGAGGGCTGCAGTACTTGGATGGGAGAGGAAGCAGAGAGCAGCTGCCCCAGGATGGTGGAAATGGGGGTCGTTGGGCCCTAAGAAGGACCCCGACTCAGTAGGTGTCCAGTGCAAGAGGATCTGGGATTACCACATATGTAATGCTGCAGCGACATGACAGGCTGTGTTTCGTAGAACAGGGATCTGCACTTGGGAGATTTGGCCCAGGAAGGCTCTCAGTAGCATCAACCCCTATGCTTAGGGTCAACAGAGACCAATTGAATGAGAAATCGAACAGTGTAGGACAAAACTCATGATTGTGGCTGAAGGTGAAACTATGGCATAGACTTTTTATACTGACAGTGTCTGGAATGCTGGGTCATTCAGAAAATTGATGATGATAATAGTGCAATTGATTTATACCCACAGAGATCAACAATATTGTACTTCTGCATTTATATGGGGTTTTGCTTTCTTGCTTGTAGCTTGCTTTGGGGGGTTTTGTTTTTGTTTTCTCTCTCTCTCTCTCTCTTTTATTTTTGGGTGAGTGTGATCTGTTTGCTTTGTGGCTGGTTGGCCTATGCCAGTTATTGATGAGTTGATATCATAGGGTTGTGATTCTGTCATATTGTGACAGCCAAAGTAAACTTGAGACCTGCAATCCCCGTGGACAAACAGATGGAGTCTGGACTCCTACTTAACTCTAGTCCAATTCAAGAACAGTTAGTTCTGATAACATGTCCTTGCTCGATACTCACTTTCATGAAATGATCACTGAAGATTAGGGTGCTACAGCAAAATGTGGTGAAGAAAATGGTGCCCAGCTGTTAGTCAAATAGTGTTTGGAGTCTTAACGGCATGTACTCAAGCAAGTCGCTCTCTAAGGGAGGAGTCAACTAAGTCCACAGAGAAGAAGCACATAAACTTGGGCGATCCAAAAATGACAATTAAAATTTTCAAATATGGGGAGCCAGTGGAGGAGTCTGACAGCCCACCCCCAAACCCAACTATGTGGACAGCCACCTCTCCCCCCAGGAGAATATACTTTAGAGGACAGCACTGAAGCTACAACTTGGGGGGAGGGACATGTCTGATCAGAGAACATGAGCGCAAATGAAGGGGGAGGAAGTGAGAGTGGAGTGCATCCTGGTCCACCAAGCCTTGAGGACTATATCTCCACTCAGAACAGCCAATGCACACAGAGGACATATGGCTGATCCCACTATGAAACACGATGTCCCTCGTTGATGCAAGGCCCTATAGGGACAACACTGGAGACACAAGGTCAGGATTACACCCAGTCTGACCCCACCACGGAGACAAAACACTAAGGGAGTGCAGCAGAGCAGAGGGGGAAACAGAGCATGGAGAGCCTGAGGGAGTGCCAAGGTTATACTTTGGTGCCTGGGCATGGCACCCCATCAGATTCAACCAGGGGACACTCCAAGAGGTCAACAAACAGACCCTGAACTATTTACAGGTTTTTCTTTATTACTATTATTTTTTACTTATTTATCTATTTTCTTCTGGATATTGTTTTTGGTTGTTGCCATTGTTTTCTTTCCTTTTGTCATTTCATCTTGTGATGTCTTGCTTTTTTGTGCATATTATTACCTCTGCAAGTCTATCTAGATAAGATAGGACTGGATGAAGAGTTTGGAGGAGAAAACAATGTGACTGGTGGCTCCTGGAGTACATAGGAGAAAGAGAGGTGGGGAAAAAGGTGGTGCTGACCAACCCAGGGACAAGGGAACAGCAAGTGATCCAAAATAAGTGACTAGTGGGTGTGAGAGACATGATAGGGATTGATCAAGAGTAATGTAACTGAGAGAAATTACCACAACCCAAATGAAGACTGAACATGATAGTGGGACAAGAGTAAAGTAAAAGGAAGCAGAGGAAGGACATAGGAGGCAAAGGGAAGTTATAGAGGACTAAACATAGGCATATATAGGTAAATATATTTATATATGATGATGAGGAAATAGATCTATGTGAATATACTTATAGGGCTAGTATTAAGGCAGCAGATGGACATTGGGCCTCCACTCAAGGACTTTCTCAATACAAGAACACTTTGTTTTAATAAATCAGCATTCCATGATGCTCACCTTCCTGACACGGTCACTGAAGACAAATGTGTGCATAATCAAAAGTGATGAAGAAAGCTGATGGTGCCAGCTATCAGCTGTACACCATCAGGGTACAGTGTAGCAATGTTGAAACATTGCGACTTTCCTCTAGTTCTTAAAGGTTTCTCTCTGTCCTCCTCCCCCCCCCCCCATCATGATCCCAATTCTATCTTACAAATCCGGCTAGGCCAGAAGATATACACCCAGATAGGAACCGGAAACACGGGGAACCTAGGACCAATGATCCCTTCAGGACCAGTGATGAGAGTGGCGATCCTGGGAGGGTGGAGGGAAGGTGGCTTCCGTTAGAGGCAGACAGCACGGAGAAGTCCAGCTATCTACATTTGAAAGCTAGCAAATGGAAGTCCTAAGAAGTCACAGTCTGCGACCAACCCAGGGGGTGGGCCGCACTTTGTTCTCCTGTGCATGGCTTCACCAGCTCAATAGAAGCCATGGACAGCAACAACCTGAAACATGGTGCCGACCTGTGAGCTTCACAAGAGGATGGTGAGGCATGACTCCCATTCCTGAGGCCTTGGGGCAATCCTGGGTTCTTCAAGTCTTTCCTTGGATGTGTTCTGGGAAGACCCTGCATTTCCCAACAGTGCTCATCATACTGCAGACTTAATTGTTTCCTTCATAACTTGTGCCCCATAGGGAGTGATAGTCACCGTGGTTTGCACATGGCAGGCATTAATTTGTATTATCGACTCGAATGTAAAGGCATATGGGCAGAAGACAATAGTGTCTCTGACTTAGTCTGGGTAGAATAGAGAAACAAACATACAGAAACTCTGATATGTATGAGAAAGTTTTATTTAAAGGGTAAGTGGTCATTCAGAAAGTTTCCCAACCTCATCCAGTCCAAGCCCATAAGTCCGATTTAGACCATATATCTGACACTGGTCTACCCCCTCAAAGTCACAAAACACACACCTTGATGCCAAATACAGGAGGATCACAGGCCAGTGGGTAAAAAGTCTTTGAATCCAGTGATGATGTAAGCATCTCAGAGCTGGCAGAGGTCTTCATACGGCTTCTCCAGCACCCAGGCTCCATCAGGGTAAGTCCATGTGACTTCTCCTCAGGAATGTCTCACAGGAGGTGACCCTTGCCAACTGAGACAGAAAACTAGCTAAGGCAGCCGTAAACTGGTCTGACCATCAGAGAGCAAGAGGCCAGAGCACTAGAAAGGCAAGGTTCACCGAGCCATTTATCTCTTCACCCTCCAATTAATCCCACATGTGTTTATCCTCAAGGTGGGCACAATAAACTGTAACTATCTCAGTCTCCCACTAAGATCGCTTAAAAGTAGTTAGCTGAAGAAAGAGTTACATTTAGAAGGGACCTTTGGAAGGCTGTGCCTCTCATTTGGAAAATGGAGGGGATTGAAGCTTGGAATGACTCATGCTCTTTCAAGGAGACAGTTGTTGAATCCTGGTCTCCTAAGGGCCAGTATGGGCCCCTCCCCTGGGCCTGAGTCCAAGCATGTGTTTTCTGCCTCTATTTGCAGCCTCGTGAACGTCGTGTGCCACACCTGCTTCAAGAGGCAGGAGAAGCTCCATCGCTGTGGGCAGTGCAAGTTTGCCCATTACTGTGACCGCACCTGCCAGAAGGATGCCTGGCTGAACCACAAGAATGAGTGCTCGGCCCTCAAGAGATACAGGAAGGTGCCCAATGAGAACATCAGGTCAGAGCGGAGTCCCAGGGGTGCTTCTGATCCCCAGAAACCAGGCCGGCATGGTGGCAGTGAGAACATTGCCAGGCATGAGAAAGCCAGGTTGTGGGCCCCGTGTAGGTCAGGAAAGAACCTGGCAGGGCATGGCCACTGCTTCCGCCTCAAGCAGTCCCTGACCGGGGCTGGCGCTGCCTCTAGACTCCCCTGGAGCGGCGCCCCCTGTTTAATGTGCTTTTAAATTTTAGCTTCGAATGTTGAAAATTGGGAAATACCACAATGTGAAAAAAGTCATATTTCTGGTTATTGGTGGAAAAGAAAACCAGGTTTGGCAAAGCAGACCAGAGCTCAATACATCCCTTCCCTCCCAGCTTGGGGAACATTCCAGTCACCCAGCCCCCCAGTTCCCCGTGGCGCCCATTCTACCTGGGAGGCATTGCCCCGATCATAACTAGTGTCCCCTCCTGGCGTGCAGTGGGTTCCTTTGGGCTGTGAATTACAGGGTCAGCATTTGGAACCCACCAGCTGCTCCCCCTTGCCCCCACCCCCGCCCCTGCCCCAAACAAAACAAATGCACTGCCATGGAATTGACGTTGATATTCTAGGACAGGGTAGACACTCTTCCTCCAGAGGAGCAGCTGGTGGTTTCGAACTACGGACCTTGAGGATTGCAGCCGTTCCCTGGGAGAAAGATCAGATTGCCTGCTTCTTTAAAGATTTGCGGTCTTAGAAACCCTTAAGGAGCAAGTCTGCTCTGTTCCACAGTGCCACTGAGCTAGCTGAACGCGCTGGCAGTGGGTTGGGGTGGCGCTGCCCTGGGCTGGGAGTTGCTGCCGGGGAGCTCAGGCCCACCTCCGGCCGAGCTTCATTTCAAGGGCTGAAATCCTACCTATTCTTCAAGGTCCAAAGTGCGCCGTGTCACCTCTGGTGACAGTTCCCGTCGGTAGTCTCTGCTGATGCTGAGTTGCAGTCTGCCATCCATTCGCCTCTAACTTCAGTGCTTCACAGTCATTTCTCAAGTATTTTGAAGACAGTCAATCAGCCCCTTACCTGACCCCAGCTCTTAATTTCCCTGATGAGGTCCTGAGCTTCATGGGGTGGGGTGGGGGCACCTGGGGTACCCCCTGGAGCATCACTCAGAAATAAGTTGGGGGCCCACCGGAGAGGACAAAGGAGACTGCTTTGTCAAGCCAGTCTCTCTTCAGGCTCTCTTCAGGGACGAGGTCTCCTCTGGACTATCATCAGCCAGCTGGTCCCAGGCACCATGTCCGCCAGCAGTCAGCGTGAGGCAGGCAGGCTGACACAAAGATCTCCCCGCTGTTGCCAGACCACCCTTCTGCCCACTGCCTTGCTCTCTCTGAATGCCTTCGCGGCACGACGGAGCCCCAGAGAGCAAGGGCCCTGGAAGGCAGGCGGGGGGGGGAAGCAGCCATTGCACATTCAATGGCGCCCCGTTCTGCGCGCTTTTACCTTAGGTCAGCAGTGGCTTGATGGCAGCTTGTTTTCAGACCCCTTTACCCTGTTTTATTTGCTGCGGGCCGCTGAGGCGCCGGTAAACGGATCTCCTTCATCTTGCCAGCAGCGTCACAGGAGAAGAGGGCGTCCAGTTGCCACAAGCGTCTCGGTCTTGCGGCCTCACCCTGGCCGGGGTGGGCTCGGCACTCAGGAAGTGTTTGCTGAATGCCGGGGGTGTGTGTGTGTGGGGGGGGGGGCGGGGGCGGTGATGGCCATCTCCCCAACACCGCCCCTCTCCGCAGGCTGGCCGCCCGGATCCTGTGGCGGGTGGAGAGAGAGGGCACCGGGCTGACGGAGGGCTGCCTGGTCTCCGTGGACGACTTGCAGAACCACGTGGAGCACTTTGGGGAGGAGGAGCAGAAGGCCCTGCGGGTGGACGTGGACACCTTCCTGGAGTACTGGCCACCGCACAACCAGCAGTTCAGCATGCAGTACATGTCGCACATCTTTGGAGTGGTATGACACCCAGCTTGGCACGCCTCTTTTAGGCCCCCTCTCTTACCTGAGGTGGTTGGTGAGGAGTTCATGTCTGCCCTGGGCAGTGACGGCTACGCCACCAGGAATGCCTTTAGGCCTGCAGACAGAGACACTGAAGCATCCCTGTTCTGTTAACCAGATGCAGCAGAAATACCCACTGCCCTTTCTATTTGTGAGACCAGGGACAGGCTCCCTAAATCGTTACATTAAAATAAGCACAGAGATGGGAGAGTACTATTTCTCATCGGGGAAGATGAGGGGCGGAAGGAAGATTTGGCTTGTGGAGAGGCCTTGGCTAGAAGCTTGGCTAGAAACTTCTTGGCCACAGTGGAGAAGGGGTGCCAAGCTAGAGAGCAGCAAGAACTCATTCTTTGTTTTGTGGGCCTGGCCTACTTTGTGACTGTTCCTTCCTTGTCAGAAGCTGGCGTTCCACACATTGACTTTTTGGGGTCTCCGAGTGATGGGGTTTGGGAAGTAAGGGATAGTTATCCTTGTCTGTGTATTCCAACCCTTCTCCCCCAACATTGGAAACAGAGCAGTCACTCTCTCTGGCTCTCCACTAGTCATTTTAGTGTTTAACAGTTTGGTTTTTTTTTGGGCATCACTGCTCTCTGGTGGTGGGAGTAGGAGGCCCAGCCCCACTGCTGGATTTGAACCTCCATCCCAGTGGGCCACAGTCCTGTGCACAACCACTACGCCACCGGGGTTCAGCCCCAGTGTTTAACAGTTTTGTTGTCATATAATGCACAGATCATTCATTTCAATAGTCCAATCATATTTCAAAGAGCTTTACAATCATCTCACCACTATCAATTTGAGGAAATTCCTCCTTCCTTGTACTCACGGCTCTTCGTTCCCCATTTCTTGCCCACTTCCTCTGTCATGTCCCCAGGAAGCTATTAATCCATTTATTCCCTATATATTTACCGATTCTGGATTTCATATAGAGAAAAACATGCAAAATCAAAACAAAAATAAACCCCACACCGACAGACCAAAACAGAATAAAACTTCAGCTCCAAAGCTTAGAAACGAGAACAAATATATATTTGGATCCAAAGGGAGATCAAATGACAAGGGGTCACATTTTCCTCTCACTACAACTGCAGCGATCCACCCTATAGTTCACTCTGTCTGATAACAAGACAGATAACATTGCCACCCGGGGTCCAGAATCAGAGGGGACTCACTGGAGGCTTAATACACATGGGGGACCCTGCATGTGGGCTTTGGACTCTCACTGTCATCGATAGCCTTCTGCAAAGCCAGATGTTCAGAATTCAACCTCTGCTATTGTTCCCACCTCTTGATTTGGATTTTATTATTTACAATCCTTTATTTACACACACAGGCTGGTGTGCTCCTTTCAGGTGGCCTTAGCACAAGGCTCACTTAGATGGTCACTTACTGTAAGATAAGTCTTTACGACCCCAGAAGCTATTCTTTTTGATAGCTGAGCACCATCTGCTTTCTTCATTACACTGCGGCAGCACCTCTATCTTCTCTGATCTCTTACGAGGGCAACTACTGAGTAGGGCCATGTCATAAGAACTAATAGTTCGTAGACTACGGTTATGATTGTGAGCTCAAAGTCGATTCACACATCTCTGGCTTATATAGGCCCCTGATTCACTTTAGAGATATCTTTATTATTTTATTGGAGAATATTGTAATTCATCTCCATGGGGGTGTATGGCAATTCTATTGATATTTATCATTAATTTAGCAAGTGGTATAGACTTTAAAACACTATGGAGAACTGGAAAGGATACAGGTATCAGACAGTACATTTTAGCTGACTGAACACTATTTACACAAACAATGAGGGTTGGGAACAGCGTAACATTTTCAATAATGTTCATTCATAAAAGCAGAACTATGTCTGCTGGGCTAAAAAAATGTCATAAGAAGGCAGAGAGTATAAAAATAGTAAATATGCTGAGCCCCGAAAGCCTAGTGGTTGTGTGTGGGACTGCGGCCCACAGGGTTGACAGTTCAAATTCAGCAGCTGCTCTCCAAGAGCAAGGCTGGGCTTCCTACTCCCATCAGGGCACTGAAGCCCTCCCCCCACACAGAAAATAGTAAATGTGTGGTAGTCTTGAGTTGCTATTTATTGGGTAGCCTCAAAGCAAGAGTTTTTGAATAAAGAAACAAAACCCCATGAAGAAGAAAAGCATTTTTGAACCAAAGTCCAATGACCTCCACAGTCATAACCTTGGGGAGTAGTCATCTGCTTTTTCTTATGAGATGGCATTTCAGCTGTAAGTCCAAGAGAGTCTTTCCAGTCCTTCAATCTGTGACAGGTATGCTTGAGGCAAAGTCCAGCTCGATTAGTGTGAATTCCAAATCAGCTCCTTCTCTAGTCATCTGTGAAGGATGTTGTGTACCTCCCAGGGTCAGAGTCTAAAGTCCTGGTTGTCTACACTACACGGCCTGGGTCACTAAGGGTTGAATAAAAAACAGCTCCAAATGCCCAGTTAGAAACATAATACTGGGCTTATCCTCCCTTCGGGGGTCAATATACTTAATGTAGAACATTTCCCCAATGGCAGACTGCCCCGCTCCTTTCTCCCCGAACAGAAGTGGAGACACTTTCTCTGAGACAAGCAGGGCCATGTCATAAGAACCAGCTGAAGAAGAACCTATTCTTAAAGAAAGTCAGCAGGATGCCACATAAGGAAAGACTCACTTGGTTTGCCTGGCACTGTAGAGATCCGTGTTAGATATCCCCTTGACCAAAAGTACCCTGGCAGTGCCCATGGTCAATCACTCAGCTGATAACAGTGTTGGTGATTCGAACCCAGCGCCTGCTCTGTGGGGATGAGATATGGAGGCCTTGGAACCCTGTGGGGGGCAGTTCCAGTTTGTGCAATAGAATCATCAGGCATTAGAATTGACTCCACATTCAATGGATGTGTTTACTGCACTTATCAGATGTGAAAATTATAGTCAGGGGTATAAAGCTGTCCACCAGAGGAGAAAATAATAAAAAAGAGATATAAATTTTTATTTTATGAGCTGCTCAAAGAGTTGAGGGTGGGAAAGCAAAAGAAGCAGGGGAGGGGTAGGCAGGCAGGCGTGCACACACACACACACACACATGCAGAGACTGGGAGAGCCATTTGGAACCAGCCTTCCCCTCTTTGGCCTTTAGCCTCCAGCTAAGGGCAATTTTCAAGATGGCGTGACACTTTAACAAACAGGGGACGTTCCCATGCTGATCTCATGAGTCACTTAGACTCGTAAAGAGAATAAGAGATGCATTATTTTGCTTTTGAGTTCAGATTCTCTAAGCATTTCCAGGGCCAGATGAGATCTGCTTCTTTCTTATTAAAAATTTTTTTTAAACTTGTTTCAATAGCCAGGATGTTGTTTCCCCCTAAGTTTATATCTGGTGACAGTTTCTCTTTTCTTTTTCCCCCTGGAAAGATTAATTGCAACGGCTTCACTCTCAGCGATCAGAGAGGCCTGCAGGCGGTGGGTGTGGGCATCTTCCCTAACCTGGGTTTGGTGAACCATGACTGTTGGCCCAACTGTACCGTCATATTTAACAATGGCAAGTGAGTATGTCTCTACCCAGGCTGGTATGATGGGGGTACGGTGACTTTATGATGTTTTTTTCCACTTGGCTTAAGCCAAAGACAAAATGTTGGATCTGAACCAGATGGGACTTCAATAGAAAGCAAATAGGACGCTCACTTCAGAATAGAAGTGTGGATGGGAGAAAGGTAATGAAGATATCAGCTATCCGCACAGGTTATCTCAGAATCTTTGTATGCTTTTGAAACTGCCTAGATGTCTTTGACATGCCTTTGACTTCTATTTTAAAATGTGGAGCCTGGTATTATTCACCTAAAGTTTGTTGCAGAATGACACTGAATGAGAAGGGACCTGGCAGGAGCATGTATCGGTCTAGAGCAGGGGTCCTCAAACTACGGCTTGCGGGCCACATGTGGCCCACCAAAGACATTTATCCAGCCTGCTGGGTGTTTTTGCCAACGCCACTGTCCTGCTTAGCTGCCAACTCATCCTGGGCCCGCAGTGAATTTGTTCATAGTTGTTTTTTTTTTTTTTAAACTATAGTCCAGCCCTCCAATGGTCTGAGGGACAGTGAACTGGCCCCTGTTTAAAAAGTTTGAGGACCCCTGGTCTAGCTCCTGGGAGGAATTGGAAGGCACACATGTTCAAAGTGGTTTATCAGGCGAGTATTTCATAGAGAATTTAATGAAGACAATTTAGATTGTAGGCAGGGAACCAGGAACTGACAGGAAATGGTGAGTACCTAACAGCAGCAGGAGATTATTACCTCTTCTGAACCTGAGGGCCAAGAGGAAGCACTGTTCCGATACCTGGTGAAGGCTAGAACCACGGGGGTCACTCAGTAGGACTTATTCCTGTAGAGGAGCCATCTCCTGCCAGACTGTGAGGAGGCAAGGAGGAGCCAGGGGAGTCAATAACTCCAGCTTCTCTCTCCATCTACCCTCTGCTCTCTTCCCACTGGCCTCACTCCAACAAGAAGCCACAGGTCAAAGAAACCTGGCTGCTGTGGGCCTCAGAAACCGCCTCCCTCTCTCTGAAGGCTCCAGTCAGATGAGGAAGAGCCACCATGAGACGTGGGTGTGCCTTTGGAGAAAAGCAGCACAAGGAAGGAGGTGCAGGTTGCCGATGGCTCAGGCGAGGGAGATTCGGGCGAGCAAGGCATAAGCCACCGTATTTCTTTTGCACTTAGAGATAAACTGTCGTGGCAGTTGCATATTGATTCTACACCATTGACAAGGAGCAAGTTTCTCCCTCAGATCTCCTGGAAGCCAATGTAGTTTCTGACTTAAACCTGAGAACAAGGTTAACCCCCAATGGGGCAAGGGTTAGTTCCCTTTTCCTTCCTACTTCCGAAAGGTAGATCTTACATGGCAGCTCACCACTCATCAATTTATTGCGTTACAGTAGCTCGTGTGTTGCTGTGATGCTAAAAGCAACCAGTAGGATCCAGATACCAGTAGGATCACTCGTGGCAGGCAGGTTTAAGTGGCACTTCCAGACTAAGACAGGCTAGAAAGGAGAGTCTGGTGATCTTTTTCTCAAAAACAAAAACTGACTGACCAGTTAAAACATGGATAGCAGCAGAACATTGTTTGATATACTGCCAGGCGATGAACCCCCCTGTCTTCTACCAGGTTGGAAGACACTCACAAACAATGGGGGCAAGAGCTCTCACCTCAAAGTAAAGTCAACCTTCATCATGTGTCTGGATGTTTGGGATCTCAGGCCCTTTCAAGACTCTCATTTACTGATGCAGCATGACTCCAGGTGAGGAGAAATAGCAGCAAACATCCATTCCTAATTAGAATGTGGAATATACAGAGTATGACTCTAGGAGACTTAGAAGTCTGCAAATAGAAATGAAATGCCTTAAGATTAGTATCCTCGGCATTAAGAAACTGATGGACTGGGGTTGGACATTTTGAATTCGACAAACATAAAGCATGCAATGCCAGGAGCAGCATCGTGATCATCATAAAAATGGATCTTTCAAAATGTATCCTGAAGTCCAGTGCTGTCAGTACTAGGTTTCTAGATATCAGCCTGTAAAGGAAGATCAGTGACTATGGCTAGTATTCAAAGTTATGCACCAGTCACTAATGCCAAAGATGAGGAAATCTAATATCTTAACCAAGCTGCACAAATATACCATCAAGATGCATTAGTAATTACTGGTGATTGGAATGTGGAAGGTGGAAACTAAGGGAGCTCAGTAGTTGGAAAATATGGCCTTGGAAGTAGAAATTATACTGATGAGCACATGGTAGAAGTTGGTGGGACCAATGGCTTGATGATTGCAAATAACCTTTTAAAATAACATAAATAATGACTCTACAAATGAACTTAATCAGATAAATTACCCAGGAATCAAAGTGACCACACTTATGGAAGGAGGCCCAGAGAAATTCAATGTCATCAGTCTCCGTCCGGATAAGGTCAGGTACGATTGTAGGACAGATGATCAGTGGCTGATCTGAAGCACGTTGAAAATGAAGAAAATGAAAGCAAGACCGTGAAAACCAAAAGAGGACCGTGAGGACATTGCGTTTGAATCTGGAGTAGATTTGACGTATCTGACACTGACAGTGAAAACCTAGCTGACTTGTAGACTGGTATCGAAAGCATCACGCACAAGGAAATTGAAAGATTATTACAGAGAAAGAAAAGACCGACATGATGTCGGCAGATGCTCTGAAACTTGCTCTCGAGCACTAGCGAGTGTAAGAGGAAGAAGTGGTAGAATAGAAGAGCCGAACGGAAGAATTCAAAAGAGAATTTTGAGAACGCAAATTGAGGCATTATAAGAACGTGCAAAGACCTGGAGTTAGAAAAACCACATGTCAGAACACACTTGGCATTTCTCAAGTCAAAGAACTGAAAAGTAATGCAAGCTTCAAGTCGCAATGTTGAAGAATGCAATGGGCAAAATAAGGAACAATATAAGAAGTATTATTAGCAAAAGGAAGGTGTGTTAGTCTGGATAGACAAGAGAAATAAATCCATAGACATGCATATGCATATAAGGGAGAGGTTTCTTTATAATAGCAACTGTACATTAAGAAAACATCCCAACCCAGTCCAGTCCAACCAAGATCAAAAGTCTGATGTTAGCCCATATGTCCGATACCAGTCTATAAAGTCTTCTTCAGACTCACAAAGCACATGCAGGACAACCACAGGACAATGGAAGCAGAATCTTGTGTATCCAGAGGTGGTAGAAGCATCTCAGTGCTGGCAGGGGTCTCCTTGTGGCTCCTCTATTTTCCAGAGCTCAGGGTCTATCAGCATGCTATCATGTGTCTTGTCAATGTCTTCCAGGGAGTCAGCCTTGTGCCTTGTCAGTAAAGCATCTCCAAAGACTGAGGAGTGAGTCTCTAACTCCAAGGGGGAAATACTGCCTGATTTCCCAGAATCCTCAGGAGAAAGCCTTGCCCACACAGAGATCTCATTGGCTATCTCCAGGTTGACAGACTAGACTCCACCCCTACACTCTTAACCCTCAAATTGACACCAGATAAGGTGGCTGCCACAGAAGAAATAAAGAGCCATTGTACCAAAAAGAGTTGCTTGATGTTTGACCATTTTAGGAGGTATTATATAATCGAGAACTGACGACACTGAAGGCATTGGTGAAAACAAACTCCCAGAATCGATAAACTCCCAATTGAGATGTTTTCATTCATTTATGCCAAGAAATTGGGAAGACAGCTCTGGGGTCAACTGTCTGGAAGAGCTCCAAAGAAAGATCCAAAGAAAGGAGACGCAATAGAATTCTGTGGTAGCATCTAGTGGTAGCATTAATATCCCACGTAAGTAAAACTATGCTGAAAGTAATTTGAAAATTGTTGCAGCAATACATCAACCGGGAAGTGTCAGAGAGTCAAAATGGATTCAGAAGATGCTGTGCAAAAGGGATATCATTGCTGATGTCGGATGGATCTTGGCAGAAAGCAGAGATATCAGAAAGATGCTTGCCGGAGTTTTATTGACTGTGCAAATGCACTTGACTGTGGAATTGTAGCAAAGTATGGATAACACTGCACAGTATGAGAATTCCAGATGTGAACTGTGCTCACGCAGAACCTGTCTATAGCTCAACAAGTAGTCACTTGAATAGAAGGGAACCCCACATAATTTAAATATAAGGAACGGTGTGTGTCAAGGTTGTATCTTTTGATCCTAGCCTGTATGCTGAGAAAATAACCTGAGAAGACAGACTATAAGAAGAAGAAGAAGAAGAAAGCACCAGGGTCGCAGGACCATGGATTAACAACCTGAGGCATACAGATGCCATAACATTGCTTGTTGAAAATCGAAGAGGACTTGAAGCCCTTCCTAATGAAGAGCAAAGCCAGAACTTTCAGTGGGGATTGCACTTCAAATAAATTAAAGATGTTCCCATAACTAGTCTAGAAAGCAACATCATGATAAAAAGGTTGACTTTATCAAGGATTTCCTTTTCCTCGGATCCACAATCAACCATGGGAAACGTAGTCAAAAAAAAAATCAAATGATGTTTTAAATCAGATAAATCTTCTGCAAAGCAACCTCTATAAAGTGCTAAAGAACAGAGATGCCACTTTGAGGAGTAAAATGTGTCTGATATTTTCAATGAACTCATACACAGGCTAAAGCTGGACAAAGAAAGAATCAGGAAATCCAAGACAATAATGTCTTTGGGTTTTGATGTTGCTGAATGTCCGGTAGACTATCCAAAAAGTGGACTCATCTGTTTTGGGAAAAGTATAGCCCAAATGCTCCTTAGAAGAGAGGAGTGAAGACTTTGCTTCACATACTATGGACATGTTATCAAGAGGCACCAGTCCCTGGAAAAAGATTTCATATTTGATACAGTAGACTCTATTCAGAGAAAAAATAGGAAGACTCTCAAAGAGATGGATTGACACGGTGTCTGCATTATGTGCTCAAATATATCAATAATTGTGAAGATGGTGAGGACACAGAAATGTCTCATTCTATTATACATAGAGCCACTATCAGTCAGAACTGACTTGACATCACCTAGCGACAATGGTAATAGAAAAAAACAGCATACGACAGCAGATGGTTGAGAAAGTCTCTCAAGAGGAGGAAGTTTATCTTAAATATAGATGATAATCTTTTGCTAATGTTTGTTTCCCTTCCAGAGTCCCCCCAACAGAGTCTGGGTTTATCCTGGTTGGCAGAGAGGATCAAATACAGACACATGTAGAGTGACTTCTCCCACTCTAACAGTTTTACTGGCCCATAATCCCTATACCAGACAATTCAATAGTTCAACCAGACTGTAGGGTGACTTTGAGTGGGTGCCAGTCCATGAAGTATTCGTGACTTGGAGCTTTGTTTGGCCGCTGCATCTAATAACCACCGGAACCTAGGAACCTGTTCTTTAGGTCATCCATGCCACCTGCTCCGGCTTCTTTGTCCTTACTAATTTAGAGGATCTGCATCCTACCTGAGCTTGGCTGTTGGGCAAAAGCAGGTGGCTTTGCAGTCACTGTACAGTTGTCTGCTATGGAGCAAGGAATCCTGGGATGGTGTGAGGGGCCAATTCTAACCCTAAACTTGTTCACCCACTACTCCGGAGTTCCTGAGTGGCACACATGGTTACATATTCAGCCATGAACTGAAAGGCTGTGTTTGAGCCCACCCAAAGACACCCTGGAAGCAAGGCGTGGAAGTGTGATCCATCAAGGTCACTGCTGTGAAAGCCTGCTACCAACCCTTCCAAGGGTCTCTGTGACTTAGAATTGACTATGAGAACTAGGGTGAAGAGTGCTTATTTACTTCTTAACATAGCCCGTCTCCGCACACATTCCAAACTTTCCCCATCAAACGTGGCAATATTTATTCCTTCAGGATGCTCCTTGATAAAATTCCACACGTTTTCAGCACCTGCTTTTAAATACATCGTCTCATGACAGTCTCAGTACCAGTCTACAGATGGGAACCATAAGACCCCAGGAAGTGGCGTGGCTCCTTTCGGTCTGAGTACCTCTGAACCCAGAACTTCTTGTTTCAAACCCAGAGCACGTTCTGCTCGATCAGGCTGTACCCTGACACGTGAGTCCCCATGAGAAGGTGCTGGGATCAAGATTGTGGTGGTGGCCGAAGCTTGCTTTGTTTAACCCAGAATGCTGCAGACTCTTGCTAGCCATACTGAATTACCCAGTGGTAATGATTTGTTTGGGTGTCTGTTTTGTCTTTCAGTCATGAGGCAGTGAAATCCATGTTCCACACCCAGATGAGGTGGGTCAGTCCTTTCACACACTCCTTCTTCCTGACCCACCCCCTCATTGCCTGGTGTGTCCCGGCCACTCCTTCCCAAGACTCCTTGGCTGCATGCAGTCTATCTGCAATGTTCTTCTGAAGCCTGACTGGTGCATTTTCATCCATTTAAATGAATCCTCTGGTTCCTTACCCCACTCAATACCTGCCCTGCCTTTGTGTCCCAAGTTCTCTTTCTTCTCCCTCTTTCCTGCCTTGCTTTTCCTTTTTCTCTAACCCTGAAGCATGATAGTCCCTTCTAACCCACCTCACTTTACCAAGAACCCCCTCAACCCTGCTTCCCAGGACGTGAGCACTGCCGATGGCACTGACCGACTAATGGACTGTGTTTTTGTTCATAGCCCCCTGCATCTTCTACTCAGACTGGGTTCTGAAACTAGCACCAACAAATGATTTTGAAAAATAAATGTTTATTCTTTAATTTCTATTTCCTGCTTTTGGCCAACTGTGGGTGAATGTGGTTTAGATTAGATTTTATATTAGACTCTTCTTTAAAAAATGGCCTTAGGAGGGGCTGAGCCCCGGTGGCGTAGTGGTTGTGCGCAGGACTGCGGCCCACTGGGTTGGAGGTTCAAATCCAGCAGCAAGGCTGGGCCTCCTACTCCCACCTCCAGAGGGCAGTGATACCCACCCCCCCCCCAAAAATAGCCTTAGACTGTGTCTTGTTCTTAGGCTGGTCCTAAAATCAGAGAAAGATGGGGATTTCTGGTCCTACAGACAGTTACAGTCTCAGACACTTGCGTGGCTGTTTGATCCTACGCTCCAGGGTTGTTATGGACCAGCATAGACTAAGTGACAGTGACTTTGGGTTTGGTCTCAAACACCTATGAAATGGCTTTTGAACTCAAACCAAAAGAGTAGTTGGTGTATCTGTATTTGTGTTGGTTTACATCATGCCTTTGATTCCTGGATTTGGGTTCCACATGAGTTATGGTCAATTACTGTGGCCCTGCTAGCCATGGTTTCTTATATATTCAATGATGGTTCTGGCCTTGATGCGTCTGTGGCGAGGGTCTCCTGGAGGGGGGCATTCTCTCCTGTGCTGATGGACAGGAGTGAGGCAGGATTGAGACTGGGCGTAAGGGGAGGATGTGGGCCAAGCCACATCCTTTGTCTCCTCGAGGACATCTTCAAGACTCCACGTTTAGCCCTGGGAGTGAACCAGGCACACCCTTTGTTTTCCTTGGCTATTTCTACACATATCGCCTCACTGGCAAAGTGTGGCCACTGTTTTCCTGACTGAGCTTTGGTAGAAACAAGAAGACCTGCGGTGGATCTGGAACATTTTTGGTTTCTGTCTCCGGACCTTACCTTGGGCTCGCCTCTGCCTGATCCTCAGGTTTGGGACCGAATAGCACCCACCACCATGTGAGGCATTTCCTCAAAGATTCACATGTTTCTGGGATCGTGCAGTAAGTCACAGAACCCGGGGACACGAGAGAACATACTTAAGGGATGAGTCGGGGGAATGGGAGCAAAGTAGTGTCTTGGAAGAGTTTGCCACACCACCAACCTCTGACTCCTTGGAATTCATCTGGTATTGATTTTTCCAACTGAAATTATTACCCTATCACATATGCAGTATGTAGGTCAGAATGCAAGGGTCTCTGGGGACCATCTTCAATCTTTGTGACTCTGATCTATTCTTAAACTCTGTAAGAAAAACTCAAATTAGTTGCTTGGTGGTAGCCCAACTAGCTCAGCTATAGATTGGCATGCAGATAGAGACGGAAGAAGATGTCCCAGAGGAACAATGGTTAAGCATTGCCATCTAACCAAAAGATTGATGGTTTGAACTGACTGTCAGCAATCTTGCTAGAAGGGAGAAAGAGGTGCCCATCTGTTTCCTAAAGATTTTAGACTAGAAAACCCTCCTGGGGCGATTCTTCTTCTCTATCCTACTCACAGGGCTGCCGTGAGTCAGAGTGCACTACATAGCACACGACAACAGAGAACAGGAAAGGGCTCCAAGGCCTACGGGTAATGCAACTTTTCCACAGTTCAAAGCTGGTTGGACGAAGGGCCAGACCTAAAACCCGCATCTCCTGACTTCTTCTTCACTGCCTCGTCTGTGGTGCTCATCTTTTATCTCATGATCCCCAATTCCGAAGAAGACAAGATGGGGTCTACATATATGCGTTGTTTTCATATTTAAATGATCCTAAATTAATTTAGATTTGAAAATGCTCTAAGATCCCTGAAATCATTGGCGATACCCTGAGACATGGCAAGGATTGATCTGACCATGACGGGAAACTAAGCTAAGCTTACTCAGTTGGCCTCTGAGTCACCACTGATTGAGGGTGAGCCACTCTGGAGAGCTGCTGCTATCAAAGAGGCTAATGGATCGCTTCCTTATCCACCAGAGTCACACATCCGCAATTCACATTTAACACCAGCTCAGGGTTCAAGTGGAACTATTTAGAACACGACTCATTGCTGTTGAGTCAGTTACCTAGAGGGGACAGAGTAGAACTGTCCAATGTTTCCAAGGCCATGCTCTTTACAGAAGCAGCCTGCCCCATCTTTTTTTCCTGTTCAGTGGTTGGTGAGTTTGAACTCTGAACCTCTTCGTTGGTTGCCAAGTACTTAGCCACTGCGTCATTAGGGTTCCTGATTTAGGACATTTGCAGAGCCCCCGCCCCAAACCAAATGCTTTGATGCACACACCTCATTTCCTGTGCTTGTACCCCAAGGCCAACTGAAAACTATCGAATCAGGTTGTGGCTGGCCCTCGCATTCTAAACTTGCCTCTGCTGCCAGCACGGTGGGCCCGTCACATCTCCTGGTATCCATCCGTGTTCTTGCCTGTGAAGGGAGCAGATTGGCACCCTGTAGCTAACCGTGCCCTGGAGTCTCGGAGTAGTAGTAACTCGTTGGACTACGAATGGCAAGGTCAGCAGCTTGAAATCACCAGCCCCTCCAAGAGAAAGCAACGAGGCTTCCTCCTCCTCCTAAGAGTTAGGGGCTTAGAGACTCCGCAGGGGAGTTCTACCCTGTCCTGCAGGATGGCTGTGAGCTGGCATCGTCTTGATGGCAGTGAGCGTTCTTGCCTTAGGTATGTCGTTAGCGACTTTCAAGCCAACTCGTGATGACCCCGTGCGTGAAAGGGGCAGCCTGTTGTAAGCCACAGGGCTTTTTTTGACTGATTTTCCGCTGTAGATCTGAAACCTTTCAGCCTGTCTGGAAGCTCTGCTGAAACTCGTTCAGCATCCTAGCTTCACCAGTCTTCACCGACAGAGGGGGATGGGTGTGCTCTGCGCAGTAGGGGTCCAGCAAAAGGAGGGAAGGCCCGAAATGGGGTGGATTGACACAGCGTCTGCAGCGATGGGCTCAAATGGAGCTACAATGGAGAAGATGACACAGGACCGAGGGTGGTTGTGTTCTGCCGTGCACAGGCTCACCAGGGGTTGGAACCAACAGAGGCCACCCAACAACAACAGCAGCAGCAACAACAAGCACTAGGTCACTAAGAAAGTATTTGATACCAGGAATCTTACCAGTATTTAAAATGTTGAGGTAACTCTGGAATGCAGCAGCCAGGTGCCTCACGGTAAAAGCTTTGAAGAGACTGTTGGCAGAATTACGGATGTCAGGGGCAGTTCTGAGGAGGCTCAGAGGGAAGTGAGCAGAGCTACAGAGAAGGTCTCTGTGAGAATGCTCATGGCACCAAAGAGAGAATCTTGCTGGGAACATGGGTGTTAAATGTGTTTCTGGTAAAGCTTTAATAGAAGACGATGAGTAAGTAGCAGCGTGGTGATGTTTTTCACGCGGTGGCGAAGAGCTTGTCTGAATTATGTTCAAATATTTGGTGGGAGGTAGTGATGATGAAGGTAGGTACATGATGAATTCGGAGATCTGGTTGAGGGGGTTTCTAAGCCAGATCATAATGTCCTTGGTATTTATAATACAATGCAAGAGGCAAGAGGTGAACGTCAAAAGGAACTGTGCAAAATGAAAACAGAACTTAAGGGCTTGGAAAGTTGTGTTGAGCAAACTAAGGACATGTGGCCTAATGGCATGGCCACTTAACCTTTTGTTAAAGGAGATTCGGCAAGTGACTGACAGGTCTAACCAACGCAGTAAGCACTATAGCACAGATGAAAGGGTCAAAGACAGAAACCCAGTCTCCTCTTGGAGCTCTCAGTCAGGGACTAGGTCAAAGGTGCTCAACCTTCTGTCCTCTAAGAAAAGAAAAGAACTGCCCCCGGGGCTGCTCAGAGATCAGCAGAACTGTTGGAAGGAGTACAGAAAGCAGGGCCAACTCAACGCTAGAGGATGGAGCAACAGACCCCTGCATCTCAGATGATGGGTCACAGCCTGGATCTAAGATGGTGGGTCACGTCCCTCTAGGTTCCCAGGAGTCAGAGCTTTACAAGGTCTTTTGGAATGTGGGGCTGTGAGGAAGATGGACCTGTGGCTTGAGTTCAATGGTCAAAATGGAAGGGGTGGGGCTACCATGCCCAAGAGGCAGAAGTATGGGATCTGTCTGGCGGGAGGGGTGACGGTGCGACTCAAATATATAAGAAGAAGGCTGCCTAAAGTTGATTGAGCAGAGTTGCTATCCCAGAGGGTCTGGAAGGTGGAGTTGAAGGAAACGCAGGACCGAGAGGCCAGAATCCAGAGAACCTGACCAACACTCAGAGTCTGGAGGGCAGGGCTGTTTCCTTGATGCTTCCCCCAAACAGAAGATTCATTTGCAGACTTGAGAGCTAATGTAAATAGTTTTGCTGGGGTTTGGACTTGCTTGGCGGCTGTTTTCCCTCCTTTCCCTCTAATTACTCCCATTTGTAGCAGAAGTGCATCTTCTATCATTGTCTGTTGGAGACAGAGACCTTGTATTCTAAGTTTTATAGACTCACAGATAGAGAGGAATTTTACCCCAGCATAGAATATACCAAAAGTCTTTACCATATTAGATTTAGGTGATTTAGAAGATGAAATTTTGGGCTAGCTGCTGATTGAAAGCTTTTAGGTTGATGTGAGGGTGTGGATGAGTTTTCTATGTGGCAAGGACATGAATTTAGTGGCAAGCAAAGGGTGAAAGACTATGAATTGTATTGCAAAACCCTAAAATAAGTATTTTTAACTCTCATCTCTATGCCTGTGGTTATATCCTTTAGGAATTAGTTATCCTTGTTATGTCAATGTGGCAGGGTTAATATAGGGTGTCTTTTGAGTTAACATATTTGGAAATATAAAAGAGATTAAACAAGCAAGCTAGAAATGTAGGAAGATTCCACACCCATGAAGATCACCTTCTGTTCAGAAGGGACAAGGATCTTCCCTAATGCTGGTGAAGAGAAAGGCTGGTACCAGAGGGGGCATGCTCCATTCAGACATCAACTTCCTAAACTGTGAGAAAATGATATATGTCTGTTAATGTTACCCACCTGTGGGTATTTCTATTATAGGGGCACTAAATAACTATGACATCACCACAAAGGTAAAGTCTGCATCCATTAAAAGCAACTTGATGGGAGAATTTTTTTTAACCATAAATGACCACCTCAGATACCTGGACATCATATCCTAGCATTCAGTTCTTGCTTGTTCAGTTATCACCTTACAGCATGTGGAGAGGACTTTCTTTGAGGTGACACCTTCTGGGTTCTAAAATCCTGCCTTGTCTCAAACAGGATCTGTTTCAGCCTTCCTCAAAATGACCATACGTCCCTCTTCAAATGCTTGCTTTCCTCAGACCCCTGCATCCCACCACTCATCACCTGGGTGATGATTCTTTCTCTGGGCAATGAGTTTCTTCTTGTAATCCAGAATAGTACAAATCTCACTAGCAGTGGACTTGATTTTTGTTTTCTTTTGCTCCAGAATTGAGCTCCGGGCTCTGGGAAAGATCGCCGAAGGAGAGGAGCTGACAGTGTCCTATATTGACTTCCTCAATGTCAGCGAAGAGCGCAAGAAACAGCTGAAGAAGCAGTACTACTTTGACTGCACGTGTGAGCACTGCCAAAAGGGGCTGAAGGATGACCTCTTCTTGGGCGTGAAAGACGACCCAAAGGTACACACAGCCCCACCTCATGGGCTTTGGCACCCTCTCTCAAGGAGCAAGTCATTTACCCTTACCATTTGGCTTCCCAGGAGACCAGCACATCACTGGGGTAGACATAACATTGCAGACAGGTCACAGCTGGTATCTTGGCATTGTCATTTACCAGGTGCTTAAGTTTGGGGGAGTTACTCTGTTTTCTCATTAATGGAATAGGAATTATGGCACCCGCCATAAGGGGTTTCTTTGGGGAATGAAAAAAGATGATGTATGCAAAATGATTGGCATATAGATTTTAATTTCTCTTTTTCTCTCTTCACAAGCTAACGGATGTTGAGAATTTCATATATTGAATTCAGCTGGGCAGAGTTGTTTTGTCTGGTTATCACAAAGGTATCCCTAGCCCCATGGATATGGGCAATATGATAACCTGGCAATGTTCAGACTGGTTAATATCATTAACTCTCAAGTACTGGTTGCTTGATGGATGGTGAGACCATTAAGAGGTTGAGCTCCAGGGGAAGACTTACCAAGCCCCTCTGTAAGATGGGCAGTCTGCTCCCTTGTAAGATACAATTCGATGTGGCACACCTCTAAGTCAGCAGTTCTCAATCTGTGGGTCAAGACCCCTGTGGGAGCTGAATGACCCTTTCACAGGGGTTGCCTGATTCATAAAAGTAGCGAAAGTGCTTCCTACTCCCACCAGGGCAGTGATGCCACACACACACACACACACACACACACACACACACACAAAAGAGTAAATCTCAGAGCCTCTTCTGACAACCACTTTGATGGGCTGAGCCCCCGTGGCGCAGTGGTGGTGTGCGGGACTGCAGCCCACAGGGTTGACGGTTCAAATCCAGCAGCAGCTCTCCAGGAGCAAGGCTGGGCTTCCTACTCCCACCAGGGCAGTGATGCCACACACAAAAAGTAACAAAAGTGTAGTTATGAAGTAGCGGTAAAGATAATTTTGTGGTTGGGGGTTCACCACAACACAAGAAACTGTATTAAAGGGTCGCGCCATTAGGAAAGTTAAGAGCCACTGCTCTAAATGAATATAACAATGTCTGTCTGCTTTGCACGAGCAGGTGTTCACCTCTGGTTAGAGCAAAGTCTATAAGCAGAACTGGTTCATGAGTACATATGCATGCTATAGTCCCAATATTTCATGACTTCATGGGGTCGATGCTGATGTTCACATGGTACTCTCGCCACCCTTGATTCATCTCTCCCTTTCATCTTCCAGTGATGTTAGACACATTCTTTTTGCCATTGATTTATTTCTTAATATCTAATATGCATTTACCCCTTGACCAGGTAGTTTTACAGCCAAGGACTGATCCTCTGGATATACTTGTACAGGTGCACAAAGATGCATATACATGAATCAGCATGACAGCATCAGTGGGAACAGCAGAATATGGAGTAAGACCAAAATAAACCAACCAATAGGGAATTACTTAAATGAAGGAAATTCCCTGCAGTCCTTAAAACTAATGTGATAGATCTTTATGTACAGACATGGAATGAGTAATATTTCTGAAGGGACCTGGATAAACTTTATAATGATTCTCTCAAGCTGTGCTATCTATGATATCATTATAGTGGTCTTTGTCTCTTTCCTTACAATGCTTTATGACAGTTTGCATACTCCCTTTCAGGACACTAATCTTTCTTTCTCCCTCCCCCAATAGTTTTATCAATAAAAAAACTCACATGTCATACATTTCCACAGTTAAATCATTTTTAAGAAGAGGCATATAGGTGATGAAAGCTGATGGTGCCTGGCTATAAAAAAATAAAGCATCTGGGGTCTTAAAGGCTTGAAGGTAAACAAGTGGCATCTAGCTGAGAGCAACATGGAAGAAGCACACCAGCCTCTGTGTTCACAAGGTGTTGAAAGGATGAGGTATCAGGCATCAAAGAACAAAAACTGTATCATTGTGAATAAAAGAATTGCAGATTGGGGCAATGGACATTCTCTTACAGAAGGGTTGCAGGGAGGAGATGAGTGAGTCAGGGTGCAGGGTAGCAATAATGAAACATATTACTGTAAATGAGGAGTATAGGTTGGGAACCCAAAGCCTATCTATAGGTTATGGACTTCCCATTGCAGAAGGGTCACAGGGAGGAGACAGACTAGTTAGGGTGCAGTGATGAAACATATAACTTTCCTCTAGTTCTTCAATGCCTCCTCCTCCTCATTATCATGATTCCAATTCTGCCTTACAAATCTTGCTGGACCAGAGGATATACATTGGTACAGAAGGAACCAGAAACATAGGGAAACCCAGACAGATGATCCCTTCAGGACCAGTGGTGAGAGTGGTGATACCGGGAGGGTGGAGGGAAGGTGAAGTAGAAATGGGGGACCAATTATAAGGATCTATAGATAACCTCCTGTCTGGGGTATGGACAAAAGAAAAGTGGGTTAAGGGAGAAAGTGGACAGTATAAGCTACAACAAAATAATAGCAATTTATGAGTTATCAAGGGTTCATGAGGGTGTGGTGAATGGGGAGGGATGGAAAAACGAGGAGCTGATACCAAGGGCTCAAGCAGAAAGCAAATGTTTTGAGAATGATGATGGCAACAGATGTACATATGTGCTTGACATACCATGGGCACATGTATGGATCGTGATAAGAGTTGCTCGAGTCCCCAATAAAATGATTAAAAAGAAAAAGAGACATATATGCATCATCACACTCAGTTCTAGTGCACCTTCCCCCTTCCCACTTTCCTTGTTTGTTCCTCAGTTGCCCCTCACCTTCCCCTCCTCCCTCCCCTATTAGCTCTTACATCAGTTATTGTCTGTATGCCCTGGGGACATATCAGAAACAAAATAAACAGTAACATAACAAGTTTATATTTAAAGGAAGGAAGAATAGACCACTGGCAATATTAAAATAAGCCAGAGAGAAAACTCCAGAAGAGGAACAAGTGAGAAATAGTTAAACCATTGAAATGAGTCAAGAGGGAGGTCAATCGCCCTGTTTTCATATTATACTGTGGTTCATGCGCTATCATCCATTTTACAATACTCTCTATCTGACACTCAGGCTGAGTCCTTGGACTCTGAGTAGGTGGGGGCTGCCAGAGGCTTAATCCAAGTGGGTTCTCTGTAGATGGATTTTGAAGTCCTGTTGCCCTTCATAAGCTTCTACAAATTGGAAGACACTAATCTTTCTGACTCATCCTCACACCTTCATTAGACATATAAATCCTTCTCACCTCTTAACATACTTAGATATAAACCTGGATAACGTGAAAACCAAATATTTATTTTAAAATGCAAAAATGTGGACATTTCCCTCAATTTGTAGCTGTGGGCTCTACTTGTTTAAGCTGTTTAATATTTCTCTTGCTTTCTCCCCAGCAGTCAGCATCGGTTTTCACAATGGGAATTTGCCAGTTTTGGATCTACACCCTCCATTTACACCTTCCCTCCTTTCCTGGTTTCTCTCTGTCATATTCTCTGCCTCTTCCATCTTGAAAACCCTACTCGCCCTCTGAGTTCTCTCTTGTCTCTCCTTCTCTTCTTTCTGTTCTATCTCTTCTTCCCGTCTGGGACTCGATGATGGAGATAGCCATACAGCACACTGTGGGAAGACAGCCAGAATTTCATGCCCAGATCAAATGGCAACGCAAAGTTTAAGTCCCTTTGCGGGCTTGAATGCATACGTGAAAGCACTGAAGGGTGTGTCCATTGCTGGGGTGGGGTCATGGGACAGTATAGATAGACATGCAGAAGAAACTCAGGAAAGCCCAGAATGTCAAAAGAAACAAAAACGAAGGTGTTCAAAACTGTTGGTATGGCCAAGAACTCTGAAGAAGCCAAAGTGGGTGAGACTGCTGAAGAACACCCATCTCTTCCTTAGAACCTGTGGGTCACGGCCTTTTTGGAGTTCAAATCACTCTTTCACAGGGGTCGTCTAAGACCATTGGAAAACACATTATTTCCGATGATCTTAAGAACCTGAGACGCTGCTCCTCTCTCCGTCTCCAGGTGCGTCTGCCCACATGCAGAGACGCCCATATAGGAGTACCCGATGTGAGGACTGTTGCCCATTTGTAATTAGAAGTAAATATTTCACAATCTATGATTACATATTGTCTTTGTGATTTATCCCTATGCTTTAATTGTTTGTTGTGTAACCAGGAAAATGCATCCTGCATATCAGATATTTACATTATGATTCCTAACAGTAGCAAAATGACAGTTATGAACTAGCAGTGAAAATAATGTTATGGTTGGGGGGAGGTCACCACCCCATGAGGGACTGGGTGAAAGAGTTGTAGCTTGAGGAAGGTGGAGTACCTTAGAAGGTTCTCTCCTGAACAAGCTGCCTGGTTAGGGTCATCTCATCCCTTCATCCATGTTTCTATTGTTCTTTCCCCTGGGGATGGGGTTATACGTAGATTATAATAGTTGGCTCCCCATCAGAAAAAAGATTTTTATATGAATAAACATAGCAAGCAAATGTCTTCTTTGGACTTTGAGAAGCTTTGTACTTTCTCATTGGGAATAATGGTGCTCTCAGTGGAACAGGCTACTTAATTATGGAATTTCCTTGGGATAAATATTATAACCTCAGTTTAATTTAACATAGGACCAGTAGACTGCTTAAGTACATGCAATAAGTCAAGATTTCACAGAGACCTTGGACTAGTTCTCTCTTGATATCCTTTTGGACAAGATGGCAATCTGAGCTGGATGCTAAGAGCTTTGCAGGGATTGGAATGAGGAGAGCCATATGGGCCTCCTTTCATTCACTCTAGTTGACACTGGAATAGGGTTTGGGAGTCAAGTCCTCAGCCTCTGTCTTCATCTTGTGCTGGTCAGTCTTTCAATCAATGACTTGCATGAAGAAAAAAGAAAGGAAGGAAGGAAGGAAGCAAAAGCATGCTGGGGCATTCCGTTGGAATGTGTGGTTGGCTGAAGTAAAGAGGGAGAATGGCAAATATTGCAGGCAATGGAGGTCAGACATTCAAGATGCCAGAGAAGACACAACAGGAGTCAACATCAGTGTTACACTGGGATACAAAAGCCTAGGCCTGAACATCGTGGGGTCGGGGATGCCTGACTAGCAGCATGGCTCTGGGGCTTGGTGTGTAGAGACCACAACACGAGTCAGCAGTATAAAGAGGGAGGTGAAAAAACTTTGGAGATTCTACACAGTATTTGCATAAATTAACATTCAGATCAAGATAGGCGTTAATATTCCAGTACCTCGAATTTCAAAGATGGACACTGTTAAAAATGGAGGGGGTTGTATCTTTAGGGCGTCTTCTACTCAAGGTCCTTCCCTCTCATTCCAGCCTTCCCCGGAAGTGGTGAAGGAGATGATCCAGTTCTCCAAAGATACCATGGACAACATCGACAAAGCTCGCTCCGAGGGTTTGTACCATGAGGTAAATGTGCTTCTTTTTTAAAAGGCAGGGTGTGGATGGAGAGGTGGGTAGAAAGGCTCTCTGTGTAAAGGAAGAAAATGAGATGAGGATGAAGAGGCTACCAGACAGGTTCTTTAACTTAATACAACCTTTGGTTGAGACTACAGCTCTTCTGACCCTTGAGGTCAGTTCTGGGGGGTAGACTGTCAACGACTCTTTAGCCTGCGGAACCTGGGCCTGACAAATGATCCCCCAGGAGTCTGTCATATCTCAGCTTGGCATCAGGGATGGCAGAATGGAGACAGCAGGGAGAACAGGAGGGGTTGCATGCTATCCCATAATGGGATGAATGTTCTGGCTACAGTTTCCAGTCTCCAGCATCTGAACATTCAATCCTATAACTAAAAGTTCCTGGGATACTCAACACTGGAGTTACCTTTTAAAACTGTTGGTACTCAGTACAATGGACCAGAATCCCTGAGGATGAGAGCCAAGCATCAGTACTTTCAAAGCCTTTGGGCGAACTCGCTGTGCAGGCAAAGTTGAGACCCACAGCTAAACACCAGCATCAGATTCACCTGGGCAACTTGTTGGCAATACAGAGTCCTGGGTCTTAACTCCTTGATTTGATTCATCCAGCCTGCAGCCCTGCCCAGGAACTAGGGACCAGGATTATTTTTACAAGCTCTTTAAGCAGCTCTAATGTACAGCTGTGTTGGCTGCTATGTGGACACAGTAATGTGGGAGAAAGATTTCTGTTCATTTCTGTGTCCAACCACCTTCTCTCTCCTCATTTACTCACTCGCTCATTGCATTGTTGAATCTTTGCTGGGGTAGCAAGCACAAGTCCCCCTTTTTACCTCTCAGGAAGTCTACTGGAGGGGAGAGTCAGACAAGCAAAGTGCAATTGTTCAATGTGGAAAATGCATGTCAGTGACTTGAGGAAGAGCTGTTGCCATCGCCTGGACCCCCCTGGCATCATTTCTTCTTTTTTTTTGTGGGCATCACTGCCCCACGATGGGAGTAGGAAGCCCAGCCTTGCTCCTGGAGAGCTGCTGCTGGATATGAACCGCCAACCCTGTGGGCCGCAGTCCCGCACACAACCAGTATGCCACCGAGGCTCAGTGGTTCTTTATGTCTAGCTCTTCTCCATCCTAACTTCTTTTTTATTTTATGCATTAATTTTTTTTTTGAGCAAACTTCTTGTGAGGGCTACTAGAGGACTGGAGACTCTTCCATGGACTTAACTGGGCTCTGCTTAGGACGAGATGCTTTGCCACACCGAACTAGAAAGAGTGCTTGATGCATGTGCTTGACTCTGGGGATTCAGTATGTGTTCTGGGGCTCTGCTAACGGCCTGCCATGTTTCCCTCTAGGTGGTGAAGTTGTGCCGGGAGTGCCTGCAGAAGCAGGAGCCAGTGTTCGCAGACACCAACCTCTACTCGCTGCGCCTGCTGAGCATTGTGTCCGAGGTCCTGTCGTACCTCCAGGCCTTTGAAGAGGCTGCCGACTATGCCCGGAGGATGGTCGATGGCTATATGTACGTGACGAACCTGGGTCCCAGACACGTCTTCTGGAAGTGTGTCTGCTGCAGGGATAGCAAGCAGATGCCAAATATGTTGCCTCCCTCCCCTCCTGCACACACAGCAGGCATCAGCAATTGGTCATGGTTCACTTGACCATGAGCCTTTTTGACCGTGGTGCCCCGAGGTAGCAATGATCAGACAGAGTTGGTGGCAGAGAAGAAACTGAGCTGTCATCTTTGATTTTTCTTAGGTCTCCCAGCTTTCCTATCACTGGAGCAGCAATTTAATTTCCTAAAGGCTACGTCCAGCTTGATTTTAAGCATTTGGGGAGGGGTTCTCCCTTAGCAATCAACACGGGAAAGCCCTGCATTTTCTATGTACTCTAAATAAGTAGTGCTCTCACAGTCAGGAGGCAGCTGCCTCCCAGGGCTGGTGGGAGCAGCAGGACTTCATCATTGATGGCATTTTCTAAACTGTCAAATGATGTGCAGACAGAGGGGCTATTGGGATTGTCCTGTGATTATTTGATCTCTTTCCACAGGAAGCTGTACCATCCTAACAATGCTCAGCTGGGCATGGCCGTGATGCGGGCAGGGCTGACCAACTGGCACGCTGGTAACATCGAGGTGGGGCATGGAATGATATGCAAAGCCTACGCCATTCTCTTGGTGACCCATGGGCCTTCCCATCCAATCACGAAGGACTTAGAGGCAAGTAGCATCTTGAACATAGACTCTCGATCTGGACCAGGCTTTCTGGACAGGCGGACCCTACTTTAGGAAACCCTCACAGTTGCCAGTCAGATAAGAAGGCATTAGGAAGCTTTGTAGCTCATTTCCTTTTCTTTTAGTTTTACGTATGGGCAGCTGAGTTTCAGAGAAGGGGAGTCATTTGCCCACGATTTGTGGGTTGATGGCAAAGCCGACACTTGAACCCGGAGTCTTCTTGAACCATGACACCAAAGCCTGGACTGAGAAATCTAGAGACAGTGGTGTGTGTGAGTGTACGTGTGTGCCACCATTCACACTGGACAGCGCCCAGGGGTGTAGAGTCAAGCCCGAGAGCCCTGCCTTTGGGATATGATCACCTGGACAGACTGCCAGCTTCATTGCGTTCATGACATGTGACTTTGGATATTCTGGGCTTCAGACTTGGACTTCAGATGTTCTGGACCTCAGACTTCTCCTCAATCAGTTGGGCTTTAAGTTCAATTAAAATCCAATAAAGTAAAGGAGAGGACTTTTCTGAGCCTCAGTTTCCTCTCCTTGCCAATAAGGTGGGAGAAATATGCTAGCTCCTCCAGATGATTCTGAAAAGTGAAGACACCTCACCCCGCTGGGTCTGCCATGGTGCATTCATGGAGAGCACAGGCGTCGCCCAGGGAGCTCGTTGCTAGGTCTCCAACACTTGAGGGTGCCTGGCTCTTGACAAATAGGAGGTGCTACCAAAAGTTCATTGCAGAATGGAGTTAAAACATACTGGGAAATCCCACGAATGTTTGAAGGGCCCTCGTATTGTGGAATGGACATCCAAGAATGAGGGACTCCCATGTGCCACTCGCTGGGGACTTCACCGTTTCTGTCAGGCACCAAGGACTCTCAGCTGTTTCTCCAGCCACCCGCAGGGATCCCCTGCCTTCTCACGTACAAACAATAGATGCGTGAGTGAGTGAGTGCGTCCTTTGAGGGAGGAGAGTTAAATCGAAACTGGTGACTGGGAATCATTTACGTCAGTGTCCTTCTTTTCAAAAAGGGGAAGGTGGGTCGTGTCCCGGGAGCTGGTGAGCAGTGTTCTTGTTGTGTCTGTGTCCCCCCCAGGCCATGCGGGTGCAGACTGAGATGGAGCTGCGCATGTTCCGCCAGAATGAGTTCATGTACCACAAGATGCGCGAGGCTGCCCTCAACAACCAACCCATGCAGGTCATGGCTGAGCCCAGCAAAGAGCCGGCCCCGGCCCTGTTCCATAAGAAATAGTGACACTTGTCTTGTAGGGGAGAGGCGGCGACATGGCTGGAGAAAGGGGGAGAGATTCTGGAGGCCGCGGTCTCTGCAGAGGCTGTCGGTGAGGAACCTGGGGCTGACGCTCAAGCCGTGTTGCCCTGGAACACCCGACTCTGTGTTTCCCCGTGTTCTTTTGGCTCAATTCGACTCAGTTCAAATGACTTGACCTCCGCCCCCTCTGACTCTCGGCCTGGACATTTTTATTGTGTGAAGATGAAAGCGCCCCACAGGTGAACTGGGGAGGCAAAGCCTCACCAGCGAACGCAAGCCCAGTAGGATGTGGGAGGGAGGGCGCTGCCTGGAGAGGGGAGGGGTGTGTCTGCTGTGCGCGTGCAGTGCGCGGAGGGGGTGCTGGAGAAGATGGCGTTTGCCATGACGGGCCTCCACTGGCTCTGTTTCTCTGCTTGCCTGGATATGCTGGCATTTCCTGGGGAGGGCTTGGGGTGGGCTGCCCTCCTCTCCTGCCTACGCGCACTCCCTGGATGGGTGGGCTTCAGACCAGTCCTGGAGATGGGTGACAGTAAGACCTGCACTATCCAGCCTTGCTCTGAAGCTACACACACACACACACACACACACACACACACACACACACGTTTTGCAGGCAGAGCAAACTCAGCGGGTCCAAGAGGAAGCCCTTTTTCTGTTCTTGTTCCCATCCCCCAAACGATCTCCTGCTGAACAGCTCACACAAGGCGCCATGGTGGGCCACGTGGATTCTCCTGTCCCAGGTATCCCCTGCGTTTTCAGTGCTTCTCCTCCAGTCAAGCCCAGTCATGCTTGGTCCCTGTGTGAACTCTACGCTCCAGACCCTCTTTTTGAATTTTGAAACCTTTCTTGAAAGCTAGCCAGTTCCTGTTTGCCCATCACACCTATTTTAGGAATCACCTCTTGCTTGAATCTTCCTCTGACTGCCGGAGAGAGAGCTGGCTGCCCTCACGGAGTCTCTCGTGTCATCCTGGGATCCCCTGTCATAACACTCTTCTCCTCACGTTGGAATGGCCTTTATACTATCTACCCCCTCCTACAGACTGAGTTTCTGGAGGGTGGGTGGGAACTGTGCCGCTGCATGCACCTGTCTCTGCCTAGCACCCGCAGAAGCTCCAAAACCCAGGGGCTGCTCGGCAAAGGGGTGGGGAATCAATGGAAGAATAATGAGTGTGTAGCTAAGAGCAAAAAGGGCATAAAGCTGTGTATTTGGAGTTTTTATGTTATCAAAGTCAACAGATTAAACCTCCTGTTTTCAAGCAAATGGGTGTGGCTCCTTCCTGATATATATATATGTATATGTATACATACATACATACATACATATCAGTGCTGTCGAATAGAACTTTCTGTGGTGATGGAAAGGCTTTATCCCTTTGCTGTTCAATAAAGCAGTCGCTAGAAACGTGATCATTAATAGGGCACTTCAGGTGTGGCTAGTGTAACTGAGGAACTGAATCTTACGTTTTATTTCCTTTCCATTCAAGTACCACACGTGACTTGTGGCATCTGCGTTTGGACAGTGCGGTTTGAGAGGATCGTTTTTGTTTACTTTGAAACCTCCCGGACACTGAGCTAGCCTGGTTCAGTTCCTATCCCAGCTCTTCTTCTGATTTTTAGCTGAGGAGTTATTTCATGCAGCCTCTGTTTCCTCGCTTTTACCTACCTCAGGGGCTGATAGGCTTAAACCTCTTCAATAAAAAGCCCTCAGAACAGTGCCTGGATCCTTATAAATGCTCTAAGAGTATCCACTGCTATTAATGTTTCAGAATTCTTTTGCCCGTGCTTCTCCTGCAGCGCCTCCTCCCCAGCAGAAGGTGTTAGGAGAGAGACAAGTAGCGCCAAGCTGGCACCAACTCTTCTTAGCCCACAAGGAAGGACTGTGTGCAGGTTTTCCCTGCTCTCTGTGTATCAGGATCCCATTGGTAGCCGGAAACCGGTCATGGTGGGAGTATTTACACTATAGTAATTGGCCTAACTTTTGGACACATAAATTTGTAGGACTGTCAGTCTATGGAAGAAGTGATGTTTTGCTACAAGGAAGCAGCAAACCAGATGGCTAGAAAGATCACTAGATACATCTTTACTCAAACTGGAATGAAATGTGCATTTGAAACCTCTGCCCCTCAGGGTCATGCCCTGAGACCTCTGACTACCTTCCTTCAAACTGCATGACCTGTCGATGGCACTTCCCCCCCTCCAACGTATTAACAAATATGTGTCAGACATGACTGCTGCTTCAAGGAATCACTCAAGGTTGACGCCTCTAAAGGACAAGAAACCATTGAGTTGATTCCGACTCTTCTGACCCCACTGGATAGGGTAGAACTGGGTGGCTTGATCTCTTCCCTGCTCACAACAGGACAAGCCTTACATCTAGGACAGTCTTCTGTTAGAAGGCTGCTCAGTATAAGGTTGACACATAGTTGTTTTTGTGATTGGATTGTGCCCCCTCCCTATGGTGTCTTTTTCATAAGAAATTTTATATTTTGAGTGAGTTGCATTCAATAGAAATTGTCATCATTTTAAAGTCTTATTTATATTCAACTACTGTGAAAAGCCATATGGTGCTACCTAAAACAAATGGGATATAACATGTGCCTCTGCAGTGCCTTTGCTTACCAAAGAAGTAAGTGACAGAACAGAAAGAGAGATGTGTGCTCTCCCATGTTCCTTGCAGCACAGTTACAATAGCAGGAAGCTGGAACCAGCCCAAATTCCCATCCGTAGAAGAGTGGTTAAAGAAACCCTGATACATGTGCACAATGCATCCCTGAAAACCAGTGAGAGAACTATGAAACACTTTATTATATGGATGCATCTTGAAACCGTTATCCTGAGTGGAGTGGGTCCATCACAAAAGGACAAATGTTGTATGAGACCCCTACTGTAAGGATAAACACCAAGGGAGACGTCAACTCTCAAGCCATATCATCTCCTAACCCAGTCTCCCAAGCAAGGCGGTGAGGCCTGTGACTCATACACCACCCATCCTCTCTCTGTACATCTTCAAACCACTCTGACCGAGGAGCCCCCACCTCAGCTGGGGCCCCTTGGAACACAGCAACACCATTCGTGCCAGCTTCCGGTATTATTGTTGTGATCTAGGGCTGGTATAATGGGAATTCCTCCCGTGGATGGCTTGAACAAGCAGAAACATATTCTCCTGTGATTTGTGGAGGCAATCTTTGTGGAGAGGTTAGTAAGGGTGAAGTATAGTTCTTGGTGATGAAATATATAAGAAGGCAGACATATAAGAACTTGGCTGCTTTTTAGATGTAGGGTGTGACTATGTTGCTAAACCAATGCAACAGAGAAATCCTTCCTTTCCCTACATTCTTTGCCTTCCCAGGCGGTGGAAGATACTTTCGCCCAAATTCCCTCTGTCCACGTCTGAAGCCTCTCATTCAACTCTTCTCCTAGGAGGAAGCAAAGTCCTTCTTGCGGGCCAGTGCCTGGTGTTTGGGGATATCAGACAGTTGGGGGTGGGGGGTGGGGAGGAGGCCACCGCAGCAATCTTATGGACGTTGCTTGTTCTACTTTGTTTGTCCAAGGTCCCAAGGGAGCCACTCTCAAGACAGTCCACTGCACACTCACTAAGCTCCAGCTTCTCTAGTATATGTACTATATATAGGACACATATATAGCTTTATTAACATATAGCTCACATACCTTATAATTCAATGGTTTAAATAGACAAAAAAGTGTTGTTCGATCATTGACACAATCAATCTCAGTACGCTTTCTTCATACTTACACTCTTTTCTATTACATCCTCCATCTCTCCGCCCCAACCTCCCCTGCCCTAAGCCTAAGGAACAATTAATCTACTCACTGTCTACAGATTTACTTATCCTGAATTTCATATATAGAAAATCATACCCCAAGCCCCAACAATAACAATAGCATGATAGAATGCAGAAAAACTTTAATCCAAGTGAAAGCAGAATATAATAGTATCTAGAAAAAAGTTAAAAAATGAGCCAAAGGGGAAAAACATATGATAATGTGTTAAATTTTAACCTCATTGTATCTACTTTGCAGTGAAATCTGTCAAGGGGTCGGACTACTCACATCTCTAGTGGTTGGTCTGTGCTTGATAATCTGTAATGTTTTAAACCAGTGGGTTGATTGGAAGGTCGTTTCTCACAGTGAATACAGACACAGGGCCTCCCACTCACCTGCGAGGTCAGGCGTGGCCTGTTCTGCGGAGTCGTCCCAGCCTGGAGCAGGGAAGCTACTATCCAGTGAAGTTCACATGCCAGAGCTACATCCACCTGTATGATTCCAGGATCATAAGTACCGCAATCCAAGATCAGAGCGGGAAGTTATTTCATAGAGCTTAAATTATGAGCACCTGGTCTGCAGACAGTGCTGGGAGACGGAAAAAGCTCAAAAGCCACTTGCAGAGACTCCCCAGGGAGTAAGCATCCATTGAATTCCTTTGGACCTTTGACCAAGGATGTGAAAGCTTTGCCCTCAGACAGAGTATATTAGAAAGTGAATGAATGCTGATGCAGTTAAGTTAAAACCAATAAACATCTTGTTTGCTTTCACTTTTGACCCAGTTTGAATTTGTTCTGATGTTTATTATTTTCCACTTTCTTTTAAATTGAAGTTTCTCTGTGTTTTATCTTGTTGCTGTTGAGGGACTTTGGGTATGACTTTCTCTATGTGAAATTCAGGACAATTAAATCTACAGAGATAGTATCTAGGTTAATCATTTCTTAGGGTTATGACAAGGAAGGTGGGGTGGGATGAGGGGAAAAGGAGTTAATAACAATGAGTAGGAAATGAAGAAGATGTTCTATAATTCATGTGGCAATGATTGCACAACTCTTTCAAAAATTAACAGTTTATTGGCATATAATTCACATTGGTAATTTAAACATATCTAAAAGATTGATTATTACAATCAGTTTTAGAACATTCTTCTTCCTTGTACTTAGGATTATGAACTCCCTATTTTCTTCCACCTCCCTTGCCATTCCATAACACTTTTTTTTAAATGAATCATTTTATTGGGGGCTCATACAACTCCCATCATGATCCATACATACATCAATTGTATGCAGGCCACATTTACACACTTGTTGCCATCATCACTCTCAAAACATCCTCCCTCCATCCAAGCCCCCAGTATCAGCTCCCTATGTTACTCTTCCTCCTCCTCTTCCCCTTGAACCCTTAGTAATTTACAAATCATTATTTTTTTTCATACTGTACACAGTCCAATGTGTCCAAACACTCGCTTCCCTGTTGTCTGTGTCCCAGAGTGGAGGCTACGTGTAGATCCCTGAAGTTGGTTCTCCCTTTCTATTTGTCCATCCCTCACCCTCCTGGTATTACCACTCCTATTACTAGCCTCGAGGGCTCATCTATCCTAAATTTCCCATGTTTCCAACTTCACTGTACATCTCCTGGTCTAGCTGGATTTATGTCGTAGAATTGGTCATGATAGTGGGTGGGAGGCAGCATTTGGGAACTAGAGGAAGTTTGCATATTTCATTGCTACTACCCTGTATCTTAACTGGCTCATCTCCTCCTTGTAACCCCTCTGCAAGAGGATGTCACCTCACCTATTGATGGGCTTTGGGTTCCCAGTCTGTACTCCCCCTCATTAATAATAATATAATTTTAGCTCATTGATGCCTGACACCAGATCCCTTCACCACCTCATGATCATACAGGCTGGTGTGCTTCTTCCGTGTGGGCTTTATTGCTTCTAAGCTGAATGGCCGCTTGTTTATTCAAGCCTTTAAGACCCCAGACACTATATCTTTTGGTAGCCGGCATCAGCTTTCTTCACCACATTAGCTTATGCACACATTTGTCCTCAGCGATCATTATCAGGAAAGTGAGCACGCAATGCTATGCTTTTTAGTTCTTGAAGCCTGACTTTTATGACATGTGAATTGCATATTAATAAGGTAGAATAAACAAATTAAAATAAATGGAAAAAAATAGGCTACAGTCCTCATTATTCCCAATAAGAAGCCACTGAGAAAAAGACATGTTTTTAAAACAAAGTTCACTTTATTACATTATTTTTACACAGTAAAAGAATATGAAATGCAGACTTGTCTAAATTTTCTTGCTGATTCTCTTGAAGACAATGTCACCCAATGTCATGGTCTGAAAGCCAGAAAAAAAATCATAAAATGTCTCTCTGATAGTTAATTTTACAAAGTAATAAAGTCTACAAAATGCTCCCAAACGTGCTAGCCTGTGAAGCAACTCAAAGATTCCCATTTTCTCTTGAAAGGTTGGGACTTTTTCTAAATTCCTACCGCCACTTCACTTGTTAGATTGCTTTCTCATATGGAAAATCCTTTTGTCTTTTACATTAATTTCCTACATTCATGACTGTTACAGGAAGACCGCTGAATCCAAGCTATCAAATCCGGTTCAATGGCTCCACTCTTCATGTTGCACCTACTGTGTACCGACAAGGAGCCCTGGTGACCTACTGGGTTATATGTGGGACTGATAATACAGGGTCAGTGGTTTGAACCCACCAGCTCTCCATGGGACAAGATGAGGCAGTTTGCTCCCCCAAAGACTTACAGTCTTGGAAACCCAAAGGGCAGCTCTTCTCTCTCCTCTAAGGTCACCGTGAGTCAGAGTTGACTTGTATCAAGCAAGAGCCATGGGGCAGAGTGATGAAGTGATAACTGGGAAGTCAGTGGTTCAAATCTAGTAACTGCTCCGTGGGGAGAAGTTTGCACACCCCGCTTCTGTAAAGCTTTATAGCCTTGGGAACCCTTTGGGGCAATTTTACTCAGTATTTTAGGATCGCTGTGAGTTGGAATCAATGGGTTTATGTGCCCAACATGTGTTGGTACAAGGATGCGTGCTTATAGCAATACTTAGGCAGCCAGCCTGGAATGTAGTAAGGGCTGCATGATTTTCTCGAAAAGCTGTGAAGCCTATCAGCTCTGGGGTTATTGAGGGCTGTTCCCTCTACCTTCTGCTGGCTCTCTGGAACCTGATGGCTGCGACGATGGGATGTCAGTGGAAAAGGAGGAGCTCTGTAGCTTCAACAACATTAGAAAGGAAAGGATAGATCTAAGGGTCAGTCCTACTTCTACTGCTTATAAACTTGATAACCTTGGATGAATCAACTGTCTATAGAGTTCTTCCTGCAGCCTCCCTCGCAGGGAGATGGGAATTAAGGAGATGGAGCAGATGGAAGGCCACGAGGCAGGAGTGAGTCCAGAACAAGCTCACCCCCAGGTTAGTGGGGCCTCCCTACTTTGCCGTGAATGCTGAGTTGGTGATTGGGGACCACATGTTTCACAGCCGACTTTCACGCCCTCTGGAGGTGAGGATTTTTTCCCTAAGAATCCACCAGATAAACACTGTATAGTTTCTCCTGCACAGGGACCAGGCTGGCAGATAGTGGACTTCAAGGACGGCTGAAAACCTGTAGTGCACCAGATTCATGAAAAACAAAAAAATGCAAGAAGCAAAAATGTGTTGCCTGGAAGTGGATCCAGACTCCCACATGTGTGGAAGAGACCTACGACCTTTCAGAGAGTCACCGGACCCTCTCCTGAGAGGGCTGAGGGTAGGTTTGAACCATCAACCTTTGGGTTAGTAGTGGAGTGCTGAACTGCTTGTCTCACACCGAGATACATAGGCTGCTCATAAAATGGCTATGAGCATTCTAGCTATGGAATGGACACTGGCATTTCATCCCCAGGACCTGGAAAGGAGGTGGAGACCTTCGTGGCTCTCTGGTTCATGCTGAGGCAGAAGGTGAAGTGTTCTGGCTAAAAACTAGGGCAATATCACAAAATAGGAAAAGTCCACTTCTGGAGAAACAGGACAACTCTTCTCCCCCCAGTCCTAGAATATGGCCCATGGAAGGAGGTTACTCCAGCAATTCCTGAGGCCCACAGAAGGGCTCTGTCACCACCTGCTCACTGGATGGATGGCTGCCCGCTGTCTGGAAGCAAGTCTTGTGGTTGCATCTGAGAGGACTGGGAGAGGTGGGCAGTGCTGGGGACTCAGCAACCCCGGGCCTCCTCCCTGCCAAGCACCCCTCTGACTGCATCCTTTTGGGTGTTGCAGCAAAATGGACCTGACTCTAGAACTGGCAGCCAGCCTGCCAGAACAGAGGTGTGGAGAATCATCAGGTAGGGTGGCTGGTCATGCATGTGATGCTCTTTCCTCAAGATACTTCAACTCTCTCTTAGAAAACTGTCCAAATCACTGCCCTCGTTTTGCTGGAACAGGACGCTGGCATGAGCTGTAAAATGATAAGTCTACACATCTAAGCTGTCAACAGTGTAAATGGCTCCCCCTAGCAGTGTGCAGTAAACAGCCTCAGAATTCTGGGTCTGCATTCTCTGGCTCTGTGGCATGCTAATCTGGAGATAGGGGGAAGGTTGTAGAAGCGATGTGTAAATGACAAGACACCTGCGAATCCTCAGGGATGGTAGCAGGTATTGATGATAGAGAAAGTAGACCTCAAGTCTTGGGACCCAAAAGCAACTTACACTGACTATTGTGTCCCCGTTGAACTCTACCACGGACTTGATGCCTTTGAGATTTGTCGTCAGCTTATTGTTGCCTTCCAAGTGAACCACCGCCTGCAAGGGATAGAAGGAGCTGGCATGTGAAGAGGGTCCCTGGAAGGGAGCAGGGTTTTGATAATGACTTTGGCTTCTCTGACTGTCTGCATTCCACAGCCAGGGTGCCCATCTGGATATGTTCCACCCCTCGCCCCCCACCTTACAAGCACTCTGTTCTTGATCTAAGAACTAAAATGATATTAGACTATCTTTCATCAGAATCATTCTCTATTTATGCTTTGGATCCCTAAGGGATTGTGAATATAAACACTGAGATAAAGCTAATTACATTCTCAAGTCTCTGACCTAATGGAGGGAGGGGGAGGTTCAATTAAAAATGCCAGTGAGAAGAACACCTATTTCGCATCGAGGCATATTATTTCCTCCCAAACATCGACCGCCCCTGCTTTGGTCTCTTTCCCAATTCTCATACATCCAGGAAGAGGGTTCTGGAGACCAGAAGCTGTGGCAAACAGATCCATCAGAGAGCAGGGCCTGCTCACTCACCAGGGCCAGCAATTAGCCTCCAAAATGACAAGCAGAAAAGAACCTGGCAAAACCCAAGATGATCTGCCTTTTACTGTGACTTCATCAGTCCATGGGTTTCCCTCTCCTATCAATAGGTCACGGATATTTTCACTTGGAACGTTCTGCCAGAGAAATCTATCTCCCAGGAAGCTTAACCAGAGGGCTCCTTAGAAGCGAGGCTGTCAAGACTTCCTGTCACGAACGTTGTACGTGCTGTCAGGAGAGACCCGTCCCTGGAACAGGACATTGTCCTTGGAAAAAGAGGAAGGCCCTCCTGAGAGGGATGGACACTGTGGCTGCCACCCTGGCCTCAAACAGAAGGATCATTGTGAGGACAAAGTCGTCCCAAGCAAGGTTTCCTTCTGGTGGACCTGGGCTCTCTCGGCACCGGAGCATCTGACAATGGCATCTAAGGATGGAAGTGCCAACAGCAGACATGCTGTATCTGGGGAGGCAGAGCAACTCCCCAGGGCCCCAGGGGGGAGATGGGACAAATGTCCTGGGACAGATGCAGGAAGCTGTCGGGGGAGGAATGAAGAGTGATGTCCAATGACCCGCACTCCCAGTGACCACTCACCCAGGTCTCAGCCCGCGTGCATTGCACACCTTGCCCCAGAGCAGAGGAGCCAAGGTCCCTGACTTGCCTTCCAACTGGGAAGGGTTGTTAGGAAATGCTATTTTACAGAGCTCTGGGAAGACTGAGTCCTAGCCTGAAGCTTAGGTCTGATGGTCCTGTCAGCACCTTGGGCTAGAAACCTCTCCCCACAGCTGTGGCCACAGCTCCAGGCTCAGGGAAGCCTTGTTTGTGGTGATCTTGAGGAGGAGGCCAGGGCTTGGCGAAGGGTTCTTCACTGACCTCCCCGCCCCCCCCCACCCCACCCCCCACACACACTTGCCCAGCTGGTGGGGGTCCCATTGGAGGACCCTGAGAACAGGAAGAGCTGGAGATAAGAAAACCTGAACCTAGAACTTGAGACTGTTTCATTCCCCCCTTTTGTGTGTGTGTTTCGGTGGGAGCTCCAGATGGTCCTCCCCAGGCAGTGCCCACAAGGACAAGGGTGGTGATAGTGTGTCTCCCCTGAGAATTTCCTTTGTCTTTGGGCTTCCCATCCCAGAAGTGGATTCAGAGACATGTGTGTGTTGGGGTGGGGGTTGGATTTAGGAGGGGTGAGCCTTAAGGAAGTCCATCCTGGGGGCAGGTCCCAGGGAAAGTTCCAGAAAGGGGAAGGGCAGGTCCTACCTTGACCTTCTCCCCGGTCATGGTCTCCAGCTCACACTCCTCCCCCAGGGTGAACTCATTCTGGATGACTTTGGAGCCGGTGGTGATGGTGAGCTTGAAGTGCTTCCCGTTGTGCACGATTTCCGACACCCCCTTGATGTCCTTCCCCTTCTGGATGAGGTCGTCAGGCAGACCTGGAGGAAAGTGGTGGAAGGTGAGAGGTGACAGTGAGGTGGTGACCCCCTGGGAGCTCTGTGTCTTGGGGGAGGGAGGGGAGCACAGGGAGAGGGAGTCCGTGGGGAACACAGACCTTCATCCCTAAGAAGAAAGATCAGGGGCCTGGCCTGACCTCCTGCTAGCTTTCTCATTAGCTTGTAGGGCAGACACTTCTCTGCGGCAAAGAATTCCTTTTTCTTCTTTCAGCTATCTGATTTCTGCTCACTCTCTCTCCTCACTTTTTCTGTCTTTCACCCACGAGCCTTTGCTCTTTGAGGGACACACTTCATCCTTCTTATGCCATGTGAGCCTGGAAGTCAGTTCCCAAACTCAGTTCCCTGAGTGTGAGAAGTGGGTGAGTGGTGGTGGTGGGGGGGGGACATTCCTACTGATGCCAGGGCAACACATGCAAGCCCAGCAAATGGCCTAAGAGTTCATCGCCTTCTCTGTCACAGGCAGACGTCACCTTAGTCAAACCTCTTGTGAAAGATGCACTAGGATTCCCTTGCCCGAGGTAAGGACTGTACAACTTTCAGAACCTGCTCTTGCATGACTCGATGCTCACGCAAGGCACACGGGTTAATGGCAGGAGGCTGTGAACCATACACGAGGGATGTAAGACACAGGATGGTAGTCGAGTTTTCCCAGAAGGGAAAGACCCACATTCTCAGCTGCCTCCCCTCTCAGGTTTGCTATCTCCATGCCTCCTGCAGCCACTCTCCTTATCCCACCTTGCCCCCTGGCGCACAGTGCCCACTGGACCTGGAGCACACCTCCAGCCTACGTGTCTGCCTAGTGGCCACCTGCTCCAGCTTCCAGACTCAACCTAAGGGGTTATCACCATCCAGCCAGGACCCAGCAGGCCTGGCCACACGCTCCTGTGGGCACCATGTCCTCATAGGCTCTTGGTTCTGGGACACACAAGGGGTTACAGAGGGCATCTGAGAACTGGTGCTGTCCAAGTCAAACACCTCCTTTCTGAGTGACCTCGGTCAGCACGCTGTAGCAATCCTAGGCCGTAGTTTCTTCAACTTCAAAATCAGAAAATGACAGCACCGTTCTCGTTCTCAGAGACGTTGGATGAGGACTTTGCACATCAAATGCTAAGCATAACGCCCAAGAAAGAGTCAGCACATAGCACAGGGAAGGACACATTTAACTGCACTTGTATTTCACTCTTGATAAATAGTAGCTAATTGTTCTCCATCTCCTTCCTACCTCCCCAAGCATGGCACCCAGCTGGAGTGGACCCTCAATCAATGTTAGAAAAAGGAAGAGATAAATGAGTGAATGATCAAATAACCAAATGGGCCACCCACTGAGGTAGCAACAGAGATGGGACTTCAATCCAGATCAGACCCCTACGTCAGCAGTCTGCCATTTGCCTTCACTCTGTTCAGTGAGCACCAGCACAAGCTACAAGTAACCACAAGAGTTAGCCCATTGTCCCCTGGACCAGGGGTAGCCCGACTGTGTCCTTCAGTTCAACATCACCCGCGGGCCAGACCCTTATTGCAGGAACCTGACACCCACTCCACTACTTACCAACAGCCTTCATGAAGGCCTCAAAGTTCTCCTGGGTCTGCACTTGGTACTTGCCGGAGAAGTTCATGGTGGCGATGGGGCTCCCTCTCCACAGTCGACTCGAAGCACTGCTGGTCGGGGCTGCTCTGTGTGAGCCGTTTTATAGGGGACGACTTCCTCTTCCAATATCGGCCACAGGTCAGCTGCTGTCGACTCCTTTATGACCAGGCTCAAAGATTAACTCCTGAGAGCAATGGTCAGTGATAGTAAACAGGCTGGTCACAGCAGAGGCTTGCTCAAACTCAGCAAACAGCAATGAGTGTCGATCAAGTGCAAAGCCCCATGGCCCTTGCTGCTTTTACTGTGACTTCCCTTCTGCTGCACAGGATCTCCGCAAAGGGTTGAAAAGCAAGTATGTGGGGGAGGGCAGGCAGGGGGGACCATGAGGAGCCGATACCAAGGGCTCAAGTAGAAAGAATATGTTTAGAGAATGATGAGGGCATCAAATGTACAAATGTGCTTGACAGGATGGATGGAAGTCTGGATTGTGATGAGTTGTATGAGCCCCCAATAAAAAAGCAGCGATGTCATTTTGAGGACTAAGGTGTGCCTGAGCCAAGCTATGGTTTTTTCCGTGGTCTCATCTGCCTGTGGAAGTTGGACACGGGTTAAGGAAGAGCAAAGAAGAGCGGAGGCCTTTGAATGGTGGCACCGACAAAGACTCTCACCAGCACCATCGACTGCCTAAAGGACAATCACATCGGTCTTGAAAGATGTGCAGTCACAACGCTTCCTGGAGGTCAGGATGGGGAACTTCACCTCACATGCTTTGGACATGTGGTCAGGAGAGACCAGTCCCTGGAGAAGGATGTGCTGCTTGGGGGAGAGGGGCAGACCCAGGGCAAGATGCTGCCACAAGGGGGCTCAAATATTAGAAAAGGTAGGAGGAGGCCACAGGCCAGAGAGGTGTTTCTATTATCCAAAACATCTCTGTGCATCAGAACCGCATCACCGGTACCTAACAATCACAAGTAGGTGTGAAATGGGTGTGTGTGGAAGCATGCGTGTCTATACCAGTATGTGTGTGTGCGCGGGGTCGGGGGTGGGGTGGGGGAGAGAACCAAATAGTCCCTTTAGTTTCAGAACCTCACCTTATTTATATGACCTTATGATGTCATCCCTTCTTTATTCTAATACAAATTTAAATCTCACAGCCGGCCCTCAGCTCTGGGGTTATTTTCCAATCTGAGAATCCCCCTTCGATGATGATAAGCTCTCTTGCAGGCCACCTATGTCTCCTTTGGAACACATGGGAGTGGTAAATACTAAAAGGCAAATGTAAGCCATTTAAACCAGGTGTGTGCAATTAAAGGTGTATGAGGCGGCTTCCAAAAGTTTGTAGAAAAACCCCATTATCTTTCCATTCTGTTTTCCCAAGAATTCCCCTCTATTGTGGGGGGCAGAATCAAGGGAGGGAAAGAGATCGGGGACAAAGCGATCGGGGATGGGGTTTTATATCTAGGAGCCTGGTTTTGCAGAGCCCTGGGGACAGCCCTTTGCTAGACAGGCACTGGTTTTGGGGAGATGGCATAACAGTGCTTCTGGAGCTTGGGGGACACAGAGTGGAAACGGTACCAGGTTCTCTCCATTTCCCACTCCTTGTTTCTGAAACAGCTCACCCTCAGGCCCTGCTTTCCACTCCTCCCTGCCTGTAGCTGGGTATCAGCCTCTTGCCTTGCAGCCTTCCCCCCACAGCCCCTCTCTGCACCGAGGCTAGAAGAGCCTGTGAAACAGGGCTGGCGAAGCTCATCCTCTCCGGTAAATCTCCGGCGGTACCCATTGCTCCAGCGCCCAGGGGTCTAGATGATCTTGGAGAACTTTGGACGATTTGCTCTGGTTCCGATTGCAATCCCCCAAGAACACTCGGTCGGGGTCCTCGGGGAGGGAAAGCGCTCGGAGACTCACGGAAAAGTAATGGTCTACTTCTGAAATCTCACAGCCTGCACCCGTCCTGCCGCCATGCGTTGGAATCCACGCGAGCGGCACCCACCACACCGACCGCGTGTGCACGCGCGCCTCTCCCGTCTCTAACTCTAGTTGCTGACCTGGGGACATGTCAGGGCCAGATCTAAGGCCTTAGCTCCTACCAGGGCTTCCAACCTTGCAACAGGTCCGACCTTAACTCTCACCTGCCTTTCCCTCCTCATTCCTTTGCCTTCTCCCGGGCTCTCCGCATCTTCTTGGTTGTCCGCATTCCCCCCTCATTGGGCCTTGTCTATCATCTTGGCCTGGTTAATGTCATCTCCCAGATAGAAACCTCTGCTCTCTCCCTCAGAGAGCGCTAACCAACTACCCCTTCCTCTGGACTCGGAGAGAGAGCACATTGCCAACAAGGACATGCCAACTCCTATGGGGATCCCCCTTCTAAGTATTCTCTGTGCTCCTGCCCGCTTTTCCCCAGGTGTATCTGACACCTGGCAGATTCCCAATCAGTGATGGGTCAGCAAATAAAAGCCATCAAACGATAATAATAGATAGCTGCTATCAAGTGGACTTTGACTCCTGGTGAGCTTGCCTGCGACAGAATGGAACGTTGCCTAGTCTTCTGTTGTCCCGGGATCACCGGTACGCTCTAGTGTGTCGTTGGGACTGTTGTGCCAATTCAAAGGGTCTCCTTTGCTCTCCCTGCCTACTCCCCTCTCCCCCCAAGTCACCACAGAGGATATCTTTTTGCAGCATTTGATCTTTCCTGTTGACGTGTTCAAAGCAAGTGAGTTGCACAATCCTCTGTTATGATCCATCAGGCATGTATAGGCGGCTTCAGATGTACATCAGCAAGTCTTTCGTCCCACTCACTATAGCCTGGAAACCCCCCTGATACGTGTCCATGGTGGGTGACCCTGCTGGCACTTGAGAGAGTGGTGGCATAGCTTCCAGTACTACAGTCCTTCATTCAAGAAAATAAGAGGGAGGGGTCATCACAGGGGCACTAAACCCTAGAACGCCATGCACATGAATCTATGTCATAGGGCTGAGCTTGGCTGGGAGTCCAGTGTGAGAGGAGTAGGGGGTCTCCAGTCCTGAGAGCCAGCCACTCTTCTTCCATCATGCTCATCTGCTCTGCCACGCCAGCCTGCACCCAGGGAGATGACAGAGGATTGTGAACAGCAGGCTCTGTTCCCTGGAAAGCTCCCTCTCCTGCTTAGAATCCTGTCTATTGTGCAGCACAATTGCCAGGATGACTAAATGCTCCCCTTGATCTCTTGCCAAACTGGCAGTCCCACCCTGGGAAACTCTACACGGAGTCTGCAGGGCCCTCTGGCCTGGGAACTTAGCAGTCCTCAGGTCGGGTGGTGCATCAGGTGGGCATATGGCAGGGGTCCTGGGTGTCACAGGAAGACATGCACGAGGAGCACTAGACTCAGGCAGACACATTGGCCACTGTCCTAAGGCACTCAAGTCCTCTCCCCTACACAGCCACCCTCCCACATCTCTGGGTTTGGGATGTGCTCAAACCCTCAAAGCACCTTCAACGTCTTCCCATCTCCCCATGTGTCCAAGGGCAGCAGCTCTTCTCCAGGAGCCATGCCCACCCCCATCCCTTACCCTGGTGATATGAGACTACATCCTGCCATGGGGCGCTCACGACCACCTGAGCAGTGCGGACAGAGCACTCAGTGAGTATGGGTGGCCGTGCAGATTCCGGCCCTCATATCTGGGGCCTCCAACACATGGGCGCTCTGCCCTCCCTTCCTGGTTGGCCTGCCTGGAATGCAAAGGGCCGCCCAGACCACAGATGTGGGAGACCCTGAAGAAAGTCGAGGACTTAGAGGCAGTTGTAGCCACCTTTTGAAAGATGGCGCTGGTGAAGAACATTGCAAGGACTGTGGATGGCCAAAAGGAACCCATAGATGCGTCTTGGAAGAAGCACAGCCAGAAAGATGGTGAGACTTCATCTCCTGGATTTTGGACACGTGGTCAGGAGAGACCAGTTTTGGGAGAAGGACATCATGCTGGTAAAGTGGAGGCACAGCAAACAGGAGAATGGTCCTTAATGAGATGGGTGGACACAGTGGCTGCAACAAGGGGCTTAGGCTTAGAAACCATGGGGAGGACGGCGCAGGGCTGGCAGGCTCTGTTCTGTTGGGCACGAGATGCTCTGAGTTGGATCCCACTTGATGGTACCAGACCACAGGCACAGAAGGGTCCTGGCACCAGGACAGTCACCAGTGGCGAGCCTCAGAGTGTGACGCAGCATACATTCACAACCCTCTCTCCTTCCTTGAATCAGAACTGTGTCTCTTGTAAGGCGTCTCCTTGTGTTAAAGAGGTCACGCGGGATCCTGACGTGTGAGGACCTGTGAGAGAAGGAGGAGGCTGTTCAAGCCAGAAAAGATTGAGTCTTGGAACCCCGAGGGAGTCGTTGGGCCTCAGTGTGCGTCAGAATGGACTCAACAGCAGTGGTCAGGCTACAAAACAGCTACTGTCATTTAACAATGGGCATCTCTGAGAAGAATTTGTGTGTGTATGTGTGTGTGTAGGACTGAATAAGCTGTTTGGGAGAGAGGGTGAGATGCAAGGTCTGTATCCGTGGTACAGGAGAAGAAAGTGTGTGTGTGTGTGTGTGTGTGTGTGTGTGCGTGACAGGCAGTGAGGAGACAGCCAGCCAGAGGGGATGGGGTCATTAAGGCACCCCCAGTGGCAGGGAGGCAGGGAGAGTTCTTGGAAGGCTGATGCTGACTTTAGAGCTGGTGTTCACGACAGCACAGTGAAGCTGCATCCACATCTCATTCATTCTCTCCCCAACCGCTTCGGAAGCTTCAGTCTAATATGACCCAGGAACCCACACGTGCTGTCTGGGAAACACTGGAAAAGCTGGGCTGCACTTCACCTGAGCATGGGTGTGCTGTGGCTGAGTCAGGAAACAGTGTCGGGGTCCCCACTCCCAGGGGTTCCCACTATGCTCTGGTGGGGCTTCGGAGGCATTCAGGTGGATGTTGTTTAGAACCCAGATGGCAGGCGGGTGATGGGTACCTCCTGCAGCCAAGGCTGATCGCCAAAGTTTGGCTGTGTGATGAGCATGCACTCGTTGAAGTGGTCCGTTTCTGAGACCTCCCACACCCACCTCACCGACCTACCAAGCTTGCCCCACACTCTTCAGCAAATGAATCAGTAAACACTGGCAAGTGGGACACTTAGGAGACTTGTAGCCTGAAACCAATGAACAACCGCCAAAGATGGCGGTGAGGGGACCTTGCCATGTCTTGGCAGAGGGGTTCCATCCATGCACCTTCATGCACCCTGCTGCCTGCACTGCCTCCACACCCAGGTCCTCATCTCTGGATCACTATG
>PVJH01008924.1:0-19047 GCA_004026705.1 Nesogale talazaci
ATGCGTGTCTGTATTTTATTGCACTCGGTAAGCTTTTCGCTTGTATTTATAGCTGCAATTATATCTCAATGAGGTTTGTCTACAGTGTTGGCTTCACGCTAATTTTCCCCCTCACTGCATTCTTGGAATAGGCTCGGACTGTTTATGAACCAGACATATTGACCTCATTTACAGCTAGCAGTTTAAATCCATAATTTTTCCACCCACAATCCCTCTTTGACATTCCGGCAGTGCGGCCGGCTCAGCGAGACTGAACTAAAAGTCTCACACTTCATTGAACACCATTATGCGGCTTTATGCTTATAAGCCTGTTTCCCTCGGCTGCCTTTCAGCGTTGCTGGAGATCTGTTGGCCACAGGCCGGCAGTGATTAACTGGAAGAATCCAATAAATCACCCTGTCAGCCAGCAGGCTCTCCTCACTATGTCTACACATCGACATTTGGATTTGCACCTCTCTCTCTCTCTCTCTCTCTCTCTCCCCCCCCCACCCCTCTTTTCCACTCCTCCCTTCTTCCTAAAGAGCCATTAAAAGCACTTCTTCCCCTTTACACAAGGTGAACCTGAATCACTCTTGTAAGCACAGCTCAGTTGGCCCCACTGGCAGGCCTCCGTGAAAGAAACCTGGTTTTGTTTTCCACGGTTTTTCCTGCCCTCCCTTCCTCGTGCTTCCCTCTTGTCTTCCAATTAATTCATCCCCTTAACTCCTTCCCTCACTTCTCCAGCTGCCTTGCAAGGCGAGGGGTAGGCTGGTGGGGGTGGGAGAGAGAGGCCTGCAGGCAGATGCTGGAGGAGTGGAAATCCAGATTCCTTGAAACTCCAGGGGGGTGGGGGTCTGGGAGCCCAGCAACAGGAAGACAGGAGAGAAGGGAGAACAGGGATCTCTGCTTCAGACCAGGAGCAGCAGGCTTGTTGTTCCCCTAGCAAGCTGTAATGCAGTCAGGTCTTCCATGGGGAGCACGCAGATGCGATTTCAGAGCCTCCTGGCTGTGCCTTAGTTACAAGACTACTCAATCGGACAAGGGGCACAGGGCACCATTCAGCAGCAGCCTTCCTTGGTGGAGGGGTCCCTCTTCCAGGGACTGGTGACAGAGGGCTCAGAGAAGATGCGGGCAGCCTTCCAATTGCCATTTCTCGCAGGTGTATTGGGTTTGTGAAACAGCCTCTTCTTTGACTTGACTGGTAATTTCCCGACCCATCCCTTTTGTATTCTCCACATGGCCACCATGGTCTTTTGTCTGGGATTATTTCAGCACTGTGAGCACAAGCATTTGTTTGATGTCCCAGACATCAAATATACTGTACACTCTCGGAGTTGCCAAAGAAAGCGGGACTCTTGCTTTTGAAAAACTCCACTGGCAAGAATGACAAAAGGCAGTCTGAACTGCAGACACAAAGCCAGAGTGAGAGAAGGGGAGGGGACCAGGCAGGAGTGAATTCAGGCCTCCCCCTTCTAGCAACACTGGGGGGCTGAGGGCCGGGGGGGGGGGACACAAGTGAGCAGTGGGGCAATTTGGCCCCGGGGGCCATTGTAACAGCAATGAATTGCCTGTAAGCAAGAAAAGAAATCGATCTGGCAGTAAAGGAGTGGCCTGCTTTTGTTGGTGGTTCCAGTTTGGGCAGGCTGAGAGAGAGCTCTGCCAGAAGAATGCACTGCAGAGGACAGCTAAGTAGGCACAGCTCAGGGAGAGAGGTGCACCTGATCAGACAGAGCACATGGGAGCAAAGAGGGAAGGAGACAAAGTGGAACACACCTTGGCCGAGCAAGGCCAGAGTGTTATATTCCTGCTCAGAACAGCCAGTGCACAGAGAGGACCATATGGGCAGTCTCACTGTGAGACACAACAGCCCTAACTGACCCATGACCCTATGGGGGACAACACTGGAGACACAGTGTGGGAATTGTGCCTGATCTGAACCCGCCACACGGGGGCAAAAAACTAACAGAACATCAAGGGAGGAAAGCAATGAAGTCCCCAAGGAATATCAAAAATAGACTTTGGGGTCAAGGCATGGGACCCCATCAGACACGACCAGAAAACACTCACAAAGGTCAACAAACAAACCTGGGACAATTTATAAGCTTTTCTGTTGGGGGTGTTGGGTGTTGTTGTTGTTAAGGATTTTGTTTTCTTTTGTTGTTTTGTTTTGTCTTGGTTTGGGGCCTATTATTATTTCTGCATGTCTTTCAAGATAAGGTAGACTGGATAAGCAATCTGAAGGAAAAAACAAACAACAGTTCCAGGGGGACATGGGAGGGGGTTGGTGAGAAGGGGGTTGTCAACAAACCCAGGAAAAAGGCAGCAACAAGTGATCTAAAATCAATGGTGAAGAGGACAGCAGATGCCAGGTGGGAATTGATCAAGATCAATGTAGCCACGAGGAATGACTGAAACCCAAATGAATGTCGAACATGATAAAGGAGCAAAAGAAAAGTTGAAGGAAATAGAGGAAATAACTCTGAGGCAAAGAACATTTATTGAGGTGTAAATACAGCATGTACATATATAAACACATGTGTATATAACTAAGGGGAAATAGATATATGTGCGTATACTTATATATGAAGTATTAGGGCAGCAGATGGACATTGGACCTCTATTAAAATACTTCCTCAACACAAGAACATTTTGTTCCAATAACTTGGCATTCTGTATGCTCACCTTACTGACATGATCACTGAAGACAAAATGGGTGCATAAGAAAACGTGGTGAAGAAAGCTGATGTTGCCTGGCTATTAAAAGTTATAGTGTCTGGTGTCCTAAAGGCTTGAAGATAAACGAGCAGCCATCTAGCTGGGAGGTAACAAAGTCTACATGGAAGAAGCACATCAGCCTGTGTGATCATGGGGTGCCACTGGGATCAGAGATGAGGCATCAAAGACCCAGAACAAAGACATCATTTTGATGTGAATGAGGGGCAGGGTGAAGTGGAGACCCAAAGCCTATCTGTAGAAAATTGGGCATCCCCTTACAAAGGGGCTACGAGGAGGAGACGAGCTAGTCAAGGAACAGTATAGTACCAACAAAACATACAACTCTTCTCTATTTCTTTTATGCTTCCTCACCCCTCCCCCCACTATCATGACCATGATTCTAACTTACAAATCCAGCTAGACCAAAATATGCATACACACTGGGATATATAAGAGTTCGCAACACTAGACAGATAAACCCCTCAGGACCAATAATGAGAGTAGTGATACCAGGAGGACAGAGGGAAGAGCTGGGGAGAAAGGAGGACCTAATCACAGTTATTGACATATAACACCCCCCCCCCGGGAGATGAATGACAGAAAAGTGGTTGAAGGGAGACAGCATACAATATAATATATGAAAATAATGATATATTATTTATCAAGGGTGCATGAGGAAGGGTGGGAAGGAGGGGGGAGGGAGGGAAGGAAGGAAAGAGGGAGGGAAGAAGGGAGGATGAGGAAGGGAAAATGAGGAGCTGTTACTATGGGCTCAAGAAGAAAGATAATATTTTCAAAATGATGGCAACATATGTACAAAAGTGCTTGACACAATGGATGGGTGGATGAATTGTGATAAGAGCTGTAAGAGCCCCCAGTAAAATGATTTTTAAAAGAAAAGAAATGGAGACACCTCACTTCCTTCCTCGGTATTATTTAATTCTGTTTAATGCGTGGTTTTGCCCATTGTCCAGAAAAAAAGTGCATGACGTATTGTGTGAACCATTACTCTCCCTTATCCCAACATCTGTTCTCCTGCTAAGCTATGTACACTTTACTTCCATAATGACTCATCCACTCATCTTATCCTGTGTACTCTCTGTCTAGCATAAAACAATTGAAGCTTTTCATCAATTGCTGGATTGCTATAATAGTCCCCCAAAGAACTCCATCCTTATGAACACTTCTCCTTTCAATCCATATACGACCTAGTAGCAACCACCTTTCTTCCATGGCCGTAATGTTAACTACATTCCCCACTATTTAAAGTTGAGCTATGTCTCAAGACTAGAAGCCATGGCTAGAAACCAAAATCAAACTGAATGGTAATTTAAAGGATGGTTTCTAAAATGTAGGCTATGAGTTCACATCTAGGAATGACTGAATATATCTTGATTATATTCTGGATTGGCTTCACTCATGTAATCTCCTGCTGCCTAATAGAAGACTCCTTTGTGCCTCACATCTTACCACTTTCCCTCAGAAAACTTAACAGTCCGTGGGGTTCTCTATTACCAACAGTTTCAGCACAAGTGCTGGGGTTTTCCCGGGGTTGGTACTGCTGATGTCGTATGACAGTGGCGTAACTTCTCACTTTGGCTCAGGAAGCAGAATATGCTGACTGACTTACATGTAGCCCCAGGCCACCCTAACCAAAATCAAACTAAGAGAAGGGAGAAATCAATTCCTAAAAAGAACGTTGATGTGCAAATATCAGAAGAGGATTCTGAGCAGGAAACCTTCAAATGCCCTCTCTAGGAATCTAGAGAGGCAAAGACCTGCAGACTCAGTTTGTTGTCACTTAGATAGTGTTCTCACTCAGATATTGTCTCCCTCAGTGTATAACGCTTTCATCATTTTCCCACCAACATTATCACCCATTGGTTAAGCCAGGCTGGAAGACATCTTACTCTTGGGCCATGTAAGGTTCACAAAATCATCAATACCAAGTAAGGGCAGAAAATCAGTTTCAACCATCATATTCAGGTAAATAAATTAAATACTTGATTAAGTAAAGCAGGCTAATTTTTCAAATAATAATTTTGTAGGGCCCACAAAGGATGTTACAAATATTCAAATGGTCCTTGGCGGGAAAAAAAAAGTTTTCCACCGTTATTTTAAGTCAATATAGTTTTGTGTCAATATAGTCTTATAGTGTCAATATAGTATTATAGGCAATATGGTCTCTTAATACAAACTTGTAGTCAAACACCCAAGAACAGGAATTTACAGACCTGAAGGCAGGGTCTTAGGAAGATCATTTCTCAAAAATGCAGTCTTTCAGAAAAGAAACTCTCCCATTTTTTCATCTTTGCGTTTTTTTTTCCGCTTGTTTGATTTGGCTGGGGTGGGGACGGGCGGGGTTTAATTGTTGTTCTTTATTTGGAGATATTTTGTTTTAAGCATAGACTCTCTGTGCTTATGGAAATCCTTCCAAGTGAGTTTCTCAAGCATTGGCACCCAGGAAAAATTTTAATGTGAATGTGATAGCATTAATTCTTCCCACTTGTGCTGTGTCTTGCATCTTCAAGACACTTTGCAAGCATCATTAACTAATTAGTCTTCAAGATGCCTTTCTAGAGGTGGACATGTATTACCTAGGGTTGCAGATAAGGAGGCAGTATACAGAGGAATTACACAACCCCCAAGATAATCATGAATGTGTCAAATATAGTTTTTCAAAGACAAACTCTGTCCAAGCAAAACCCCAAGTTCCCGCCATGCAGGAGGATGAAAGACTTGGTGAGTATATCTCACACCAGCTGCCTGCTGCACAGTGAAATGTGTTCACATGAAGAGCATAGGAATCAACTGTATTAGGACTACTTGAATAGAACCCCACAGATCATTGTGCGCAAGAGCTGTGGACTCCTTCATAGCAATGTCTCTCTAGTAAGAAAGAATGTCAGAGACAAGGGAAGGAAACCTTGTCATCAAAGAGAAGCTATTAAAAGGTCAAAAATAAAAAAGGAATAGAAAAGAAAGTAAGATGAGCTGCTTTGGCTCCCTTGAAAAAGGTTCACAGTGGGAAGAACCAACAATTAGCCTTTTCTGGATTTCTGAGGACTAATTAGGCAGAATCTATCTACTTATCATCAGTCAAATGTCAGTCAGTCAAAGTGACCATGTTGGCATATGGCCAGGATTCCTAGCTGAGTATCAACCTGCTCTGTTATCTGTTATCTCTCTTCCCCTCCCTCCCTCTCTCCCTTCCTCTCTGTTCTCTCTCTCCCTCCTCTCCTCCTGCCCTCTCTTCTCGCTTCTCTTCTCTTCTCTCTCTCTGTCTCTCTGTCTCTCTCTCTCTCTCTGTCTCTCTCTCTCTCTCTCTCTCTCTCTCTCGTCTCCCTGCTCTAAATTGGAAAACATAGAACCAACTTACCCTACAGAGTAGCATATAAACACCATGATAAAGTGCTTCACCAGAGCCAAGTCCTTTGTGCATTGCAGAGAGGTTATTTGCAATGGCCATAATTCCTTCTCTAACTAGTACTGAATCCTATACCTGGAGATCAGGTGGATGCCCCTGGATGTCTGTATTTTCCCTGTAATTCAGGCAAACAACACGTCTTCCAACTGGTGTGTTCATAAGGTTTGAAAATGAAGTCCTGTAGGGAGCTCCTGCTAATTGCCAGAGTGAGTCACTTTCTTTTCCAAGCAAAGAGGTTTCTGTTGGTGACATTAGAGAGCAGGCGCTTGTCTGTATTGTAACAGCTTAATTATAAGTATGGGTATAATCACACAATCTGTCATTATACCCATATAATCTGTCATTATACCTTTTTTTCCGCCCTGAGAATTTGTACTGCAATCACCATAACACTATAACAACATGAACAACAGACTGCCTGCCTCCCCACTATCATTTCCATTGCCATGCCTGGTGGGGCTGTGAGCAGGAGGCTCTGGATGAAAGTACCAGCTCCTACCTCGCAGCGTAAAACAAGCCTGAATTCTGCGCAGGGTTTTCAGGGCGTCCTGTTCATTTGGCAATCTCTAAAGGACAGTCAAGCCCTTCACTCTCCTCCCAGCATAACAAACCCTCCCTCTGGTTTCATCTGTTTGAAAATTGCACAAGAAGAAACTACCCTTCTGCTATTTTATACCCAAACCAAGTGAAGTGGAAATTGCACGAGGAAACATATCCATCTGTTATCCCTCCACTCAGCAGTGGATAGAATTTATTACACTGTGCATCCTGCCCCCTACCTCTGCCAGGCAGCCTGTGGGGTGAAGTATGGGTGGGGAGGGAGGCGCGGGTCTCAGAGAGGGGGCGATTGCCTTTGCAGCTCCATCCACAGGAGTAGCAAACCTATTTATTACAAAGCCCGAGTTGGGCAGCCATAGAAACACGCAGAGGATAGGCGGAAAGGCAGCGCTGTTGAATGGGAACGTGGGATCCCACAAGTCCCTGTAAACACCGTGCCTCACTCCACCTGAACTAGCATGAAGGGGGCGCCTGTTGCAAATCCCAAGAAGCTAAACCCACCTCCTCTGTTGGAAGAAATCAATATTTGAGAGGGACACCCTGTTTCTGTAGGGGCTGTTCTAATTCAGTAATGACCAACTCCCATGCAGCAGTTCTCCAGAGCAGGGAGCAATGCCTGGGAGAAAGCCCTTTCTTTGAACACATTAGAACTTGGCTGTACCCCGGTGGTGTAAGTGGTTGAGTGCGGGCCTGCGGCCCGCAGGCTTGGGGGTTCAAATCCAGCAGCGGCTCTCGGGAGCAGCACTAGGTAGCTTCCAGGACCACCAGTGGCAGTGATGCCCCCCCCCCCCGCCAAAAAAAAGGACTTGGAGCCACTTTGGTCTTCATCTCTGGGAGTATTTGTGCAATAACCATCACTGGAACATCTTGGTAACTTACAGTTATTTGGTCTTCTTTCCATACCAGGGAATGAGGTCATAAAACAAAACAAAAACCAGACCTCAATGTCATCGAGCCAGTGCTGATTCATAGCGACCTTCTGTGGGTTTCTAATTGTTTATGGGACTAAGTCCAGACTTTCTCCTGCAGAAATGCTTGTGGTTTTGAACCATAGATCGTGAGAACCGCAGCCCAAAGCATAACCACCACAGGGCCAGGGCTCTTAATGGAATGCCGAATTGGGTTCCATACCCATCAAGGATGGACACCGGAACTAAGTCTAAAGCTCCAGGTGCCTCTTGGACAATATTTATAGACCTCTTATCTTCCCAGAAAATATGTCATGTGTCTGTGTTGTTGTGAATTTTGATGTATACTGGAGTACTCCAAGTAAAAAGAAAATACTGACTATCTAATTCTTGCAGGAATAATATCCCTCACAGACCAATAAATATAGCCCACTCCTTTCATATTCTCTCCCACCTACCCTGGGACCTTAGAAAAGATAAGGTAAGGTCTCTGTTTTAAAAAATCAGTCTGAAATTTAGATCCATCAAGAGCAACAATATCTCCTCAAAATAAAACTTAGAAGGGTAAATCATAAAGTATTACTATTGGGATTCAGCTCATGGGAAGATTTTTAAAAATATATTTAAACATTTCCTGTGGAAAGTGGACGAGCACTGACAAGTTCAGTAATACACTATGACTTATTTGCCATGGTCTCATTAGATGCCCCCACCCCGAAGCAAAAGCAAAGCAGTGGCTTCTGCGGAGGGACTACGCTGACTAGTTCATTTCAGTGCAGAGAAGTCTGTCTAGATCTTATGGCAACTGATTGCTGACATTATGAATAGTCACTCCTGATAGGCTTTCCTAAAGGATACAGAATGATCACAGTGACTTGGGATGTAGGAATTTCAAGAAAATAGAGAATTACATTCGTGAAGAAAATGTCAGCAAAATTGCACTTAGAATGTTTTCTGTGTCATGTCAATGTATCTACTCATTCTTCAAAGGTAGCAAGGGCTGTTCTGTGAGGATTTCTTTGGGAAATCTAACCCTATAACTTTGATCTTGCCCTTGCAACTTCTTTTCGTTTCCCAAGCTAAGAGAGCATTTAAAGTTGAGTCCTTCCAGGAGGTCAGAATTGCCATTTTGTCATGATGTAAATTGAAGGAACCGGTGTACTTCAGGGAAGGATCAGAAAGATGATAGAGGTTGGAGGATGTGCCAAGAAATCATTGCTTCATGTTTTGTTTCTTAGACTTAAGAACTGCTTCCATGGCATTTGTAGCAGCATCCTTTTATTCATTCTTCTAGTAAAGAGCATCAGGGAACTGTCTGTTTATGGCACTGTAGTGGCTTCCATTTTGCTATGATGCTGGAGATTATGCCGCAGATGTTTGAAATACCAGAAAGGTCGTTCTGGTGGACATGGTTCAGCAGCGCTTCCCATTTAAGATAGACTAGGAGGAAAGGGCTGGTGACGTACTTTCAAAGATTAGCCAGTGAAACACTTCGGATCACAACCCCATATCATCAGATGCAGCACTATAGAGTTAGTCTCTTGAGTTGTAAGTCATTGCACAACAACTGACTACAACATCCTCCAGAACAACCCTATGTCGGCAGAATCAGGTAGCCTTCCTTTGTGTGATACATCGTCCTCAGGAGTCGGAGCCAAGGCAGAAACAACAAATAGCAACAACATGATGCCCGTGGCTCTTCGGAGCACATTATTGTCACCGATGGTGAGACTCTCTGTCACTCACAATTCAAAGTGATGCTCCCGCTAGCTCAGTCAGTCATCCAATCATTTATTCATCCAAGGTTTTATTTTGTGGGCAGACACTGAATGCATCGGGAATAAAATTCTGCATGGGGGCGGGGGGAGCGGGAGTGGGAGATAGGCATGATACCTACCTTTATAGGGTTTAGAGTGACATGAAGGTGACAGTAAAGTGAATGAGCAAATGCCATAGAGAGGTTAATAAGAGATTAATGTGAAGTGATTGGGAGAACATAAGAGGGCGCTGTTGTTTGGATGTGGAGGCAAGTGTTCTCAAGATGGTGTTGTGTTGTTTTGACTTACAGCAACACTAACAACAACATGGACCTAGATGGTGGAAGCCATCTGGTTGTCAAGGAGATGAACCTCTTCACCTACTGTCTTCTAAAGGACATGCTAAGCAAATGAACCAGAGGGACTCAGGTGCAGCCAGACAGCAGAGTTCAAAAGACCCTAATCTTAAGGGCAGGTCGACCGAGCTGGGTTCTCGTGTGTCCTGGCTGTGTGACCTGGCAAAATCGTTCAGCTCGAGTCATGTTCTGTCATCAACATCAGGATAATGAAATACTCTCAATCCATTGTAAGGGTGAAATAAACGAATGCCCTGTGTATGCTAGGAAGCATTAAAATTCAAGTCCATTGTATTGCTGTAGAAGAACTAAGGTACTTAACAGGTGTACATGGTCTGTGCTTGAATGGCAGTCCAAATCCACCAGAAATTCTACAGAAGAAACGCCCTGGGGACCTGCTCCTGGGAAGATTACAAGCCAGAAAACCCCGCGGGGCTCTTCTACACTGCACACATGCTGGGCAGACCTGTGCAGTTGGTTAAACTGTGTTAACTCCTTCTGTCGTGCCACCAAACACTAAAGTATTCTGTATAGCATTTAAGACATGTCAGCAGGTGTTTGTGATCACCAGCAGCCGCTTCTGGCTCAATTCATCAAAAAGGGGAATAGCTGTTTTGCTTTGAGCCAAGCTAGGTAGCCATAGATAATGCCAAAGGATGTGTGTCTCCATCTAAACTGTTGGTTGTTTTTTTTTCTTCTCTGCCCTCTGATCACTCTTGCCTTTGCACTTTCTGTTTCTCCACCCAATCCTTGGCATCAGCTGCCCATGGCTCATATATTAGAGCGCTCCCTGGTAATCCCTACCACACTCGGTGTTCCCTGCAAGAAGCATGAGGTTGAGGGAAAATAATTAGTAATCTAGTCACTGCCGTTCTGATGAGACACCTGCAGCATAATCATCCAAATCAAATATTTGGCTCAGCTTCTTCAGATGATATATCTCTTCCTGCAACTACTTAATGGCAGCTTAGTCGAGCTTGTACTGAAAATGAAGAACATATCAGGGAAATGAGAGCTGCTTCCTGCTTGGTATTGCCACACTCTGTCTCAGTGAAGCAGCCTCCAAATCTCAACCTTTGTATTATATGTTCAGACACTTCCAATTCCATCAGCCGGAAGGGACAGTTCCAGAGGAATGGAAAAAGACAACTTAATTCACTGAAGTGATTCAGGAATGAATAGTTTTACCACTAAGGAAACACCCACACATGTTCTCTGACTATCACCACTGTCTGACACAGGGGCGGGCCGCTTCCTAAGTCCTTAGGAGGATATTGAAGCTCAGAAGAGAGAAAGCACCAATTCATCGCCATGATTTACAATTGCGATAACAGGTCCAGGTGTCATGGCAGGCTCAAAACTAGAACCCAGGATTCCTACCGCCTAAGCGTCCTACTGACAAAGTGTTCTCTCCACTAAACCACTCCCGGTCTTGGAGGCAAGCCCCACCTCCATCCCACAGAATTGTACAGAGTAGCTTCATTATAACCCAATCTATTCAGTATGGTTTTAAAGTTGTCTGCTGTATTTAAAACTTTTTCACCTGGAAAGGCATATTAGGCTGAAAAACCACAGGAGCGATTTGAGGCTAGCTTATTGCTGACACTATAAATTGAGTTGCTTTTCTTAGTTTGCCATTTTGCTGCAAATACCAAGATAAATTCTAAAAACCATATCCTGAAAGTGAATAATTTTTGTTTGTTTTTGGTTAATAAAACATGACTGTGGTTCGCCAAGTGGATATATATGAGTGTATGTGTGTGTATATAGATATATGTATGTGTGTATATAGAGAGAGAGACAGAAAGAACGAGAGAGCGAGAGAGACATTCAGGAAGAAAATTCAAGAGCTCATTTAAAAATTGAATTAAAAGATGACTGAGTTTTTCCAAAACCTTTTTGAAAACCGTTTGTGTGTGTGTGTATGTGTGTGTGTGTGTAAATAGCCACACTGGTCCCCACACTAAACAACGGAATGCACACAGAGGGAAATGCACCATCCTCACAATAGTTCCTGTGCTTGAGCTCCTTGCTGCAGCTCCTGTTTCCCTCTATCTCTTTGAGGACCTTCCTCTCCTTTACTGGCTCTCTACTCCACAAAACACGTCCTTTCCCAGGGACTGGTCTCTCCAGACAACATGTCCAAAATATATAATAATTCCCACCACCCATGCCTCCATGACGCACTCTGGCCATACTACTTCCAAGACAGGTTGGTTTGTTCTTTTTAGAAATTCGTAGTGCATTCAATATTCTTATCCAGCACCACAATTTAAATGCATCAATTTTTCTTCAGCCTTCTTTATTCGGTGTCCAACTTTCACATGCATATAAGGGAATTGAGCATAGCATGGCTTCCTAAGCCCCTAGGAGGATATTGAAGCTCAGAAGATAGAAAACAACAGTTCATCGTCATGATTTACAATTGAGTTAATGGGCCCAGATGTCAGGGCTCAAAACTAGAACCCAGGGTTCCTTCTGCCTGACAAAGTGTCCTCTCCACTAAACCACTCCTGGTCTTGGAGGCAAGATGCAACTTAGTCCTCAAAATAATGTCTGTGCTTTACTATTTCAAAAGAGGCTTTGTGCAGCAGATTTATCTAACACAATGCATTGTAACTGTTGCCTTCCATGAGCCTGGTTGAGGATCCAAGCAAGACAAAATCTTTGACAACTTCAAACTTTTCTCCATTTATCATGGTGTTGCCTATTAGTCCAGTTGTGAGGACTCTGAGCTTGCATCCCTTTGTGATCCCTACCGAAGGCTGCAATCTTTGTATTTCATCATCAATTATATGTGTGTATACATATATACATTAGTGATGGTCACAGAGTTCATTGATGACTTCTAACCAACCCAAGTGACAGAGTAGAACTTCCTCATAGGGTTTTCTAAGCATGCAATCTTTATGGAATTTGATCACCAGGCAATTCTCCCATGGGGCTGCTGAATGGGATCAAACTACCAGCCTCTCGGTTGCTGTGTGCATAAGCACAGTACTACACGGGCTCCATTTATATCTGTGGATCAGAAATCTAACCAAGACACCATGATCAGATTTGTTTCGGAGATAGATGACCAGGGGCAAAATCACTTGATCTCCTCGTCTATTTCTCCTTCCAGTACACCATGATTTACTCTTCTGAAAAAATGAAGACAGACCACTGAGAGTAGCACATTAAATCCAAGAATACTCTGAAACTTAAAAATGACCAAATTATATAATGAGCAGTCCATATTCCACCACAGCATTCCACCACATGATCATCTTTATGATTATAAATGACATGAATTTCTTCATGTACGAAAGTATCTTTAAACATAAAAATTGCACTGTATACATAATGATTTTAACTAAAGAGTTAACAAAAGCCTATATTTAGAAGTTAACTTTGACAGCAGAAAATTGGTTGTTGCATTGTTTCAAAGCAACTCTAGTGATCTTTTGCACACATAAAGCACGTTTCAAGTAAAGAACGATGTTAACTATCGTCTCAGAGTTTTTGCTTAGACTCAGGGAGGATGTACAGTTATCATAGAATCCTATCATTGAACTTGATCATTTTAGATGAGCCTAAAGGTCCTTTTTAAAACTGATGTTGGGGTTTCCATAACCCTCATTTATAAAATGTTTTATAGTATGCCTCCTGAAATAAGCTTTACAATAAAATGAATGAGTTGATGAATGGATCTTTTCATTTAGAGAAAGGTACCAGACAGGAATGACCTAAGAATGAACAAATTAAAAAGGTCAAATTAGTTCAACATTATAATAGGCTAAAGTTTACTATGTGAGAACCTTTAGGCACATCAGAGTCACTGGGAAACTCTTCAACATGTATCCCAAAACCATACTCCAGATCAATTGTGGCATGGAGTGTAGATATATCTTTTTAAGTTAGGGGGTGTTTCTAGGGCACTACGGAAGTTGGAGAAGCCCTAGTGGTGGTAAAATAGGTTAAGCATCCAGTTACTACCAAAAACTTGGTATTTGTAATTCAAGCAGTACCACCTTTGGGGAAAAAGACATACTGTTCTGCTTCTAAAATGAGTGTATTTGCTGTTAGTTGATCTGTAAAGTTGATCTCAGGTCATCATAAATCCACATGACACAGTCCAACTGCCATATCTTTACAAAAGCATGCCATCTGGTCTTTCTCCCATGGAGACACTGGGTAGGTTTGAAACCCCAACCTTTCGGTTAACTGCCAAGAATTTAACTGCCACATGGACTTTTTCTAGTAAAGACTACAACCTGCAAAACCCTAGGGGTTGGTTCTATTCTTTTACATGGAGTCACTATGAGATGAAGTGGACTGAGCCAGTGCTTAATAGCAACAACAACCATGGTTGATCCACTGGTCTGAAAAAATAAACTTAGCATTCCACTACAGTGTATTATTTAGTAGTTGAAATTGTGAATGGTACCACGTTTTCCTAAGACTTTTTAATGTTCAAGTCTGACCTCTCCCATTCTGGAAGTCACATCATTCTGTTTTATATAAAGCAAGAATGCACAAACATTACTCTAGTTCCAGAACCCATTACTTGAGGTAGAGTCCTAAAGTATTGTTCCAATAAGGCCCAAGCATTCCACCAGTTCCAGAATCGAAGCTCAAAGGCGAAGGTCTGATGCTAGGACAGACAGAGAGGACTGGTGGTGGACAATTCCTCCTGGACCACACAGAAAGTGGCATTCCTATCAAAGCAGCCCAGAATCCCACATTAAGATGCTGGTGGTCACAAAGATGCGCCTTTCCAAAGCATGTGTTTGCTTTGGAACAGAACTACATTAAAAGTAATTTTCCGGACCATGAGTACAGGGTGCTGACTATTTGCAGAGGCAGCAGGTGTGGATGACACACACCTGTTTTAATTGCTTCGTGAAACATTTTGAGGTTTGTTCCTGAATCTGAAAATAAACAGAAGCTTCCATTTCAGTTCAGGATGTTATAGCCAGGCCAGATGGAACTCTGTCAACTCTACGACTGAGCATCTTTTTCATGTGAAAGTAGAAACCGTTGGATTACATCATATGTAAAGTAATCTGGGAGGACATCTTTCTTCATTCTATACAATGAACCATGAAGAAACACCTGTTTCATTTCTTGGACTCATTTCCAGCTGCTAGCTCACAAAGAGGTGCTGAAACAATATGATTAAACCATGTAAAATTTATATACTTAGTCACTGAAGAAAATAGAAAAACAATCAGCTTGCCTTACTGATTTTTACCAATGTAGTATCCAATGCTTTAGGTAATTGAACATTTCTAGGTGATAACAAGTGTTTCAGCTTGCCTGGGATAGAGGGTCTTTCTGGAATGAAAGAATTTCAGTGCTAAAGCCAAAAAATTTTCAAGAAATAGGGACAAGCTGGCCACCATATAATAAATACATGACTTGTGGTACTGAGGGGTTATGTGACTTTCCCCAAAGTCATGTGTCTTAGTGATATTGCTATTTCTGGTTCCTTACTCTGACATGTACTATACAATCATTTGATGAAATATGTAATGGCCAAGAGTATGGGGTGTTATTCTATTAACAAAGAATAATCCAAGGGACATGTCATACCATCTTGAGTGACTTCAAAGTCACCTGAGGAAGTGTCTATCCATAGGACTTAGGGTCTTTAGTAGACTTAGAATACTGACGTGAACTTAGATCAGTGTTTTCTACAGTGATTTTTCTGCAACTCATCTGTCTGTCAGACTGTGAAGGCTTACATGCTACTGTGAAACTGGAAGCTAGGCCCCAGTTTTTCAAATACCAGAAGAGTCATCTTGCTGGGTGGGTTTCAGAGGATCTTTCAGACTAAGAAAGACCAGCTGAAGATAATCCGTGAAAATCTGAGGGGTGACAGAGGACTCTCTGATCTCATGCTGGAAGATGAGTTCCCTCCGCTGGAAGGCACTGGCAAAAGGTACAATAATGGGGCCAGAACATACAATCGTGAAACTACATAGGTCCCTATGAGTCAGAGTTGACTCATCAAGCAGTAACACAATATGAGGCTTTACAAAACTCTATACCTTAAAGCTCTTAAAATTTAATGTGTATTGACATCACCTTGGCATTTTCTTAAATGACAGACTATGATTCTAGAGGGCGTAAGTGGGACTCACCATTCTGTATCTCTAACAAGTGCCCAGATACTCCGAGACGACCTGGGGACCATACTATGAACAGCAAAACCCTAAAGCTTCTTACAAGTGCCTGGGGAAAGCGTCTCCCTTCTTTTATGTGAATTTTGTTCCAGCATTTAAAAACACACGAGTATCTAACCATCTAACCCAGAGGAGGCTTAATGCACACCTGCTCCCAAATTCTGCCACAGCCCATTGCTCCCATTAGATTGGCTCAAGACGCTGCTCTCCCTGAGAACCCATTGCCTCATCACCTGCTCTCTGGCACAGCCTCATGTGAACCCTGGGGTAGTAACATCAAATCTGTAGTTTAATTAAAAAGAGAGTCTCTCCAATGCATAAAACAACAAATAACCTCCACATAGGATGGCCTCATAGACCCCCAACTAAATGATGGTGTTCATTTGCAGAACACTCGGCTTGACCTGTGAAAACAGAAGCAAAAACAGATGTTCCGTAGGTCAATACCTGGGACCAGTTTCAGGAGGGAGCACCCAGCAGGATATAGACTCTAGGTGGACAGGACCCAATTTAATTAGGAAATGTTTCAAAATCCAAGCACAGAACAGGAGAGTTCCCGAGCAGGCTCATTCTAGAGCAGAGTGCCCGTGCTCAGCGTTTCATGCCCATTTACAGCATCCTTTGTACAATCAAAATATCTCAGTATGAAACTTGAGGCAAAGAGCACTGTGGGTTCAAAGACATCTAAATCTCTCTCGCCGGAGCAATCGTCTCTACAATGTTACTTGATTTACTTATCTGTGGCAAAGTGTAGTAGTTTTCATTGTTTTAGTTTGGTACCTGAAGATTTTCAGAGAACCCCGTGAGGCTGATCCTAAGAGGACCAGCCAGGACTATAGAACTCAAGAATGCATTTTTCCAATTCAAAGAGTCACTTCCCATGTTGACCTCCCAGACTTATGACACTGTCGGTTTAGATGTGGAAATTAAGTGGTCAATGAAGAAAGATATCTATAGACAGGCAGGAACTAAGAGAATTATGAAAATTAATTTTACATGAGCTCTGGAAATAAAACCTCCTTGCATAATTCTAGAGCAGCGTCTACTTAGGGAAGCAAATGACCTTGGCCACACAGAATGGAAAGAGACATCAGGGTTCAGAGAAAGGCTGGTCCCAGGTTACATGGAAACCAGGTATGTAAAGTATGTTAATCCCTTGCAACATGCAGGGACTCAAATTTTTTCATAGAAGGAATGTCAAGGAGACAGGGATCACTGGGGGGACACTTCACCAAAGAACTCATTGGTTTTCAAAAGTCCTGTTGGAAACGTACTCATATATAAATCCAAATGAACCCAAGAAAAGAGCCTTCTAACACTTGCCATTGTGTTGCCTATGTGTTCATTTAAATTAGTTATTGTGGCTGATAGGGTGAGCTTGGGTCACTACATAGAGCGGAGAAAATATGTTAGGAGCACAGAAGCCCATTGATAAGCAGAGTCAATGTCCACTACTGAAATGCTTAACACAAAATGAAAATTTGTTGTCAATAATGTAAAATAAGGCCATTTCACACACACACACACACACACACACACACATGCACACACACCAGGTATTAAGAAATAAAAAGGAGAAGATGTGGGAGCAATGGTTCTTCATCCTGCCTGGTACCAGGTATTAGAACCAAAAAATGTGTCCATCTGGAGAGTGCAGGTGTTGCAAACATTCCTTCACAAGCTAGTCTTGAAAAATAGGGGGGAAAAAGCTGCCATTGAATCTACCCTGTCACAGACCCAAATTCTGTGTAACAGTAGAACTGTGGTCCTTAAGGTGCCTTTCCAATGACTGAATTAAAAAAAAATAAAATAAATTTCCAGGGCTTTCTTCTGAAGCTCTCTGGGTATGTAAAGTATGTTAATCCCTTCAACATGCAGGGATTCAAATTTTTTCATAGAAAGAATGTCAAGGAGACAGGGATCACTGTGGGGACACTTCACCAAAGAACTCATTGGTTTTCAAAAGTCCTGTTGGAAACGTACTCATCTATAAATCCAAATGAACCCAAGAAAAGGGCCTTCTAACACTTGCCGTTGTGTTGGGCAGAGTTTGCATGCTTTCTGACCACTGTTTTGCTTGGTTTCATGGTAAACTTCCACAAGGTCACTTCTGTCCACATGCATAAAGCACAGCAAGGAGGAGACGAGCCAGTCAAGGTAGAGTGTAGCAACAATGAAATATGCAACTTTCCTTTAGTTCTTAACTCATTCCTCCCCTCCACTATTATGATCCCAATTCTACCTTACAAATCCAGCTAGATCAGGGGATGTACACTGGTACAGAGAAGAGCCGGAAACATGGGGAATTCAAGACAGATGATCCCTTCAGGACAAGTGGTGAGAGTGGTGATACCAGGAGGGTGGAAAGAAGGTGGAGTAGAAAGGGGGAACCAATTATAGGGATCTACATATAACCTCCTCCCTGGGGTATGGACAACAGGGAAGTGGGTGAAGGGACACATAGGACTGTGTACGACATGACAAATTAATGATAATTTGTAAATTATTAAGGATTCATGGGAGAGGGGGAGTGGGTAGGGAGGGGAAATATGAGGAGCTGATACCAAGGCCCTAAGTAGAAGGAGGATGTTTCAAGAATGATGATGGCAACACATGTACAAATGTGGTCTGCAAAGAATAGATGTATGTATTAATCGTGATAAGAATTGTATAAGCCCCCAACAAAATGATTAAAAAAAAGAACAGCTAGTGAAACCCATAATTAAAACGGAGCCTCTGGGATGACACCACATTTTGAATTATGTTGATATGAACCTCCCAAAAGGTGTCAGACATGTAAGTCACAATATAACAGAAATTACTCCTGTCTTCTGAGATTCTGGGTGACTTTTTTATTCTCTGCATTTATAATTTGCATCCCATGAGCATATATTTTTGTGTTCATGTTTCCTTTTGATAAGATTTAAGATTTTTGTAAAATCCACAATTGAAAAATTGGCAGGGTGGGGGCGTAGTGAGGGTGGGTGTTACGTGGAGGGCACCACCTCTCTTCTATGGAGCCCTGGATGTGCAGTTGTTAAATATTGGGCTGAAAAACTAAGAGTTCACAGTTCAAAACCACCAGCACATCTTGGGATAAAGACTGGGCTATGTACACCCTTAAAAGTTAGCCAGATGGGCTGAGCCCTGGTGGCGTAGTGGTTGACTGTGGGATTG
>PVJH01008924.1:19147-82283 GCA_004026705.1 Nesogale talazaci
TACAGTGTAGCACCGATGACACACACAACTTTCCTCTAGTCTTTGGTGCTTCCTTCCTCCCACTATCGTGACCTCAGTTCAGTCTTACAAATCCAATTAGAGGAGAACATGCACAAGAGCCCACAGCATGGGGAATCCAGGAGAGATAAAGCCCTCGGTACTAAGAGTGAGAGTTGAGATACCAGGAGGATTAGGGGAGATTTAGGGGAATTACTCACAAGAATCAATATATAAACCCCTCCCAGGTGAATGAACAATGGAAAAGAGGGTGAGGAGTAACAGAGGACTATATGAAAAAAATAATCTATAACTTATCATGGGTTCATGAGGGAGGGAGGGCAGGACTGGGAGGGGGCAGAAGTGGGGAGCTGACATCAGGAGTTCAAGTGGAAAGAGAATGCTTTGAAAATGATGATGGCGGCATATGTGCAAATGTGCTTGACACACTGGGTGAATATATGGATTGGGATGAGATGAGAAATCCCCCAATAAAAGTATTTGTTTAAACAAAGTTCGTCTCAGAAACCCGAACGGCGGTCTCAATGAGGCAGCAGTGACTCGACGGCAGTGAGTCGTCAGCTCTAACGGGTAAAGAAAGTCATCGTAGCGGAGTGTGTGGTAGGTAGAGACCGCGAAACTTGGTTCTGCCTCGCTTCAGCATTGTTTTTTTCCTCTTGACCTTCTCTTTCCTTCGGAAAATAACGATGGCGAACTCTCCCCAGCGGGATGGGAAATTACAACCCAACACGCCAGTCTTGAGTAATGTCATCAAACACTCTGCAATGCCGTCTTTGGGGCCTGGCGGAGCAATAAGACAGCTTACTCTGCGGGGAATGGAGCGAGTCAAGGGGAGCAAAGAGGGTGGCTGGCAGGCAGGCTCTGAGTAGGTGAGAATATTGCTGCCTGAAGGGAACAACCAACCCGCCGAGGAGGCACGGCCACCACCTTCCAATCTCCCTCACCCGCAGGGCTGCTTTCTGACTTCCCAATCATCCCCGGAATCCAATCACTAGTTTTGTGATTTGAACAAGAGCAGGATAAGAAATTTCCGGGGGAGAACATCTTCCTGGCATATTCATTTCTGAAGAATTATGAAATAATAGGTTCTTATCTGTTATAGTAATTATGTGGGAAGCTAGCTGCTTTTTTTTTTTTTTTAAATGAAGCTGACTCTGGGAGGTTTCAAATAAAAAATTTTAAAAACCCCAAATAATGCATCTGCCTGCCACTGACTGATGTGCGCTGCCACGGGGCAAGGGAGGCCTTTGTCTTCTTTGGTGCCTTTTTAAAAAAAAAAATTTTTTTTGCGTCTCCGACGGCTGTTAACTGCTGCTGCTGCTTGTTTTTGTAATTGTTCTTTGAAGGCCTCGGGCGAGAAAGCTGTTCTAATTGTACAAATCACAGTGCAGCTGAATCACACAAGCAATCCCGAAATATCTATGCAACCATGTGAGTGAACTTTCCAAACTAGCTGGGGGCGCTTGCCCAATTCCCCCGAGGCCAGTGGCTTGGCAATGAGCATAAAGCTGCCGCCAAATGAGATGCGGGCACTGTTGTGACACAAACACCCATGATTCCGTTCTGGCAGACCGGAGGCAGGCTGTCCTCGCCCCAGCAGGACTGGCAGAGTGAAAGCGCCGGTCCCATCTTGTTAAAAGTGGGGCCCACATGCAGTCTGGCAGCATTGTAAATGGATGCCTTTTGGAAACAGTATGCGGTTCAAATCTACTTTCTGCCACTATCTCTGCATGGGAGAGGCAAATTACTTATGTTAAATGGAAAGATTCCTGGTGGCTTAGAATTCCAGCTAAAGTCCAAAGCCTGAACCAGTACCCCGCCTTGCCCATGCAAGCCAGACAATGGCCTGGTGGCACCATCATCCAGAAATAAAGACAGCCCTAGGTTCAGGTAAAGAGAACTGGTTTTGGATGACAGATGGAAGTGTGGTTTAGATTTAATTAGACTTCCCTTAAAAAAAAAATCTGTAGAGGAAACTTTTGAATATGTGAAAAGGATGGGGAAGGCTAGGGTAGAGGCTGAGATCTTGGCCCAAGAGGAAAAGCAAGGTTTGGCAGGAGCAAAAGACAGTAGTGGTGAGTTGAGAAAAAAAGAGCATGTATTTATTACTCCATTAATTCTGACCTATTTAGTTAACTTTCCTTTTTTGAAACCTTACTTTCCTCAGATAGAAAATGGGGTTCTATTTGCCAGCTTTGCCTAGAAGATGTGAATTTAGAGATAACACTCAAGTCTCGGCACCTCCCACATGCCTGGCAAAGTAGCTATTCCAATTGCTACTGCTGTTGTTAAGAACATTGTCTTTTAAATTGTGTGCTAGGAAAGTCAAGTTTAGGCTTTCCTTTCCGCTCCCTTCACCCAAAGCCAACTGCTTTCCAGTGAGCACTGAGATGGTGGAAAAGAAAGAAGTCCCTCTGGCTCCCATGGGCCCAATCCAACAGCCATCTGCTCGGTAGTACTCTTACCATGATACAGGGATTACAGCACAGAATCCATGGACAACAAGACCACTATGAGAGAGAGTTATCCTTGGACAGTCTACTCAGTATCTGGCAAATAGTGAAGACTGCATCTGCGTTGTTGCTATTTAAGCTTCACAAAATCCAAGGCCAGGATTAGCCCTGCTAGTGCCCTCCTTCAATCAATCTCCTGAAAAGTGAATGAAGAAACACAAGGAACTTGCTTGAGACAAAAGCTGACATTTTTAGAAGCTGCTGCTCCACAGAAGCTGCCTGGGAAGGCTTTCAGCTTCCTGCAGCCAAGACCAGTGAGAGCTCTTCAGAGAGCACTCCTGATGTCAGCACGGGGGCACACAGCACGGATGACATGCAAGGGCTCCGTCTTCGTCTTCATCTTCGAGAGCGCTTGTCCTGAGCCTGTGAGTCAGGCCCTCTTCAACCCTGTGAGAACTGAGGAATCTTGCCTGCTGAGGAGAATGGCTATTCAATCCCCCCTTAAAGTCGGCCAGTGTAGCCAAACTTGGGGATTAGATCAGTGCTTCATTCAAGAGTCCATAATGAATTTTAAAGCAAAAGCCATATGCCAGTCAGCTGGAACACCACAGCAGAGTGGGTCAGAGCTATGGAAACTCTGTGACAGACCCCCTAAGTGGGGCATGCCTGTCACTGGTATTAACTCAGAATAAGACTCACCTGCTTTGCCCCTGTTGGCAATTGAGGTGGGGCTGCCCAAGGATGGCCCGTCTCCCACTGAATCCATGAAAAGGATGTGAGAGCAGCTCCCTCAATGGATGCTGCCGGTGATCTTCAGGTTGGGCCCATTGGTGATGGGTGATGGCACATGGTACCAAGCCAGTGTTGGAAAAGATGACAATTATACCCACTGGTGAAGGAGACAGAGCAGACTCCGAAGGTTCTGCACAGCTTTTGGTACTACTGATCAAGACTTCAGCACCTATTGCCTAAGAGTTTACCCCAAACTGGGAGTCTGGTCCTCAGGCGCATCTTAACTCTCAACAGTTAGTAAAAGAGTATGATGCCCCTTATCTGCAGCCAGCTTCTACATTTCTATGGGAATTTACACATGCAAACAGGAGCAAATAGGAACTGTGAGTTAGACCCTAGGAAAATGACAAACTCCCAAGAGACAAAAAGCCCCCTGAGCATGTAAATGTTCTGTCAGGTTTGGGGTTGGTTTTATAGACCCTCATTTCCATATGTGTCAAATAAGACCATGATACTTACTCTGACAAGGCTCACATATAAAATGTTTTGTAAAATAATTAGCGTTGTAAAACTGCAATTGCAAGAATTTATTTCCTGAAGCAGGTCCAGAATTAGAAATTACTACTAATAATGGAAATAAGAAAGATTCAGCAGGTCAAATAGAACTAACATTGATATATGACTCTTGATTTTCACCAGCAGTAAGTTGTACTTCAAATTTAGGATTCGAATCGTGGTGCTGGAAAAGAAGTTTGAAACTATCAGAGACTGTTAAAAGGATAAGCCAAGCTGTCTTGGAAAATGTGGTGGCCAGAGTGCATCTTAGAGGCAAGGCTGGCCAGACTTCATCTGGCATACTTTAGACATGCTGTCAGAAGAGACCAGTCCCTCCAGCAGGGCATCATGCTTGGTAAAGGAGAAGTTGAGTGAAGAGAGGAAGACCTTCAAAGAGATGGATTGACACCACAGCGGCACCGATGGGTTCAAGCATAGGAACAATTATGACAGTGGCACCAGATTGTGCCGTGACCTGCTCTGTTGTGAAAAATCGGATACTTATAGGTCAAAGCTGACTCAATGACTCCTAACAATGATAAAGTTGTAGACCCAAGAAAGAATAGACTCTCATTTTTTAAAAAAAGTGATCATTCTCCATTACTCATGAATGTGTGAAATTTGGTTTGGTCTTGACTCTGATACTTTTCTATCTTTGGGCATATCATTTTACCTCTTGTGGCATCTTAGGTTATACAATTATAGAATGAAATAAATAATACCTCTCCAGTAAATTACTTAAGCTTTCAGAGCTTCGGAGCTCCCTTTTCTATAAAATGGAATTTTTATACCAGAACTTTCTGCCTTTCAGAGAATTAGCAAAGATCTTTGAAAAACACCCCATAAGGACCAAAGTGTTTTTGCTCTGGGTTATTAAGAAGGGTGTGACATGTTGGTTTGAAGCATTCATCTTCATCCCAGGAGAGGCCTACTGTGTTAGCGAGTCCCTCTGGAGGGTCTCCTGACCAACAGGGCTTCCAGCTCTCCTTTACATGTGAAGACTTGATGCTGGCCTTTCTGGATGCACTTTACAGTAGTGGGGGAGGGGTGACATCACTCATGGCACACCCAGAATGTGCACATTTGAAGTTTGAGACAAGGAGGAATTCCATGGAACAGAGTAAGATCATTCAGCCTCATCTACCCTGACATATGAGTGAATGACTTTGGCCCAGAATGTGTATGGAAACCTCTATGTTGTGGTCATGATAAAATGAAAAACTTTGGAGATGATTTTAATCCCATGTTACAAATGAACCCATGAATGGCTGATACTGGTATTCCAAGTTCCTAGGGACAGACCACAGTACATATACAAGGGGCCTCCAGAAGCTGGCAGAAAATCCCATTATCTTTTAATCCCATTTTTCCATGAACTGTTTTAAGTTGCTTGTACTTAGAGCTAAGAGGCCACATTTTGAGATCAAACTATGAACATTTGAGAGTTTGGGGTTTTTTCCCCCCTTGATTTTCACATAGTTTCAAAACACCAAACTTTAAGGAAAAAATTTCTGAATACCAAAGAGGATGCACTAGAAAGACAAACCAGGCCTACGAGTGGCCCAGAGATCAGAAGACTGGGAAGTTGATCCTTAGCCCCTTGGAAGCTGGTGCCCAACTTAACTAACCTGGGTAACCAGCAGAGTGGAGTGGAACTGTCATGGGTGGTAGAATTGAACCCCCCTTCAAGCTTTGCTTCTGACTAGCTGTATGCCCTCTCTCTCTGAAATCACTTACCTGTCTGCATCACTACCATCTCATATCAAACACGCAATTAAGAATACTTCTTGCCGAGCTGAGCCCCGGTTGTGTAAGTGGTTGAGTGTGGGACTGCGGCCTGTGGCCTTGGCGGTTCAAATCCAGCAGCTGCTCTCAGGAGCAGCCCTGGGTAGCACCCACGACAACGACCACCAGAGGCAGTGATCCCCCCCCCCACCAGAATACTTCTTGCCTTGTCCTGGGAACTGAATGAGGGAACTATAGGCCAAGTTTCCCAAAGGAGACAATATCACCCCCTAGGTGCCACACATAACTATAGGCCTGGAGTATGGGCAATAGTGCAAAAGTTTTTAATTACCAAGGAGGGACTGTTTGTCTTTGTTTTGTTTTGTTTTTAAAGGGAATGATAGGGCTGTGAATTGTATGGTCAGTGGTTCAAACCCCCAGCTGCTCCATGGACTGGAATTGAGGCGATGAGGGTATCTGTTCCAGTAAAGATTCAAAGGCAAGGAAATTCTATGACTGATATAAGTCCGAATCAACTTGAAGGAAGTGGACTTGCTTTGCTTTTTTTTTTAAATCACTAACATGATCTGGCAAACAGACACTAAAACACCCCTCTCCTCCTCCAGGATCCAAATTGAGTAAGTCCGGGGAAAGTTGGAGAGTCTAATTAGGCTAACGTAATATTAATTAATTATCATACAACAGGAAGCATTGCATAATGGCAAACACATGAAGGAAGGCAGACTGCCAGGGACTCAGATCCTCTTGACACGTGCTGTATGTCATCTTGGTCAAACTGCTAAGCTTTTCTTCGCTCCATTTCTTCATCAGTTAAATAGAGAGAATAAACCTACGTTGTGAGCATTAGGAGTTTATGTTGGTCAAGTGCTCAATGACTGGCACATAGTTATTGCCTTATAGATACAATAAATAAAGCCCAATCTGCTATCTGCCAATCTGAAAGCAGCGTTATGTGGGCCTTTATCTGCCTGAAAGTTGCCTAGCAGAGAGGACCTAGCATTTCAAAGGCATCATCTGGCCTCATTTCTTGACTGACAGCTTCAGAACCATATGTGCAGCATCTCCAACGATCCCCAATGCTACATAAATCTTGATTGAATTGGATTGTAAAAAGCCAAGTATTGGAAAACTGAAAACCCTAATATCCCGATCGATTGGCTGAGAGTAGCATTTCTTTAAGCCCTTTAGCATCATCCTGGCACCAGTGTAATCGTCCTCCACCTTGGCCCCAAAAGGTAAAGGGCAATGCTGTTTTTTTCAGCTTGTCACAGTGTCTCCCTGGCTGCTGTCAAGTGGAGCAAAATAGATGTTCCTAGGAGTCAGACAATACTCAGTTAGCCAATGCAGAGGATCCAGCTGTTGGCATTTCCTTCCTCTAATGTGTCCCTGGATGGAAAGTGTACAGACTCTGTATCAGAGAGATGGGGGGAGGAGACCCTTCAAAAGAAGGGGAATGGTAAAGATGAGAAAAGTCACATTTGATTTGGCCTCACTTCAGGCTTGTTCTGGGTCAAGAAGGAGGAATAGAAAACCCTTGAGAAAAAGAGGCCAGTGTTCTTTTCCTTACCTCATGCCCTGTGAATAAAATGTACAGCCTCCTTTCTCCTTGACCGACCACAAATAAAAAATGATACGCAAGATATCCTCTAAGGATAGCCATTGTCCTTGGTAACAGTCTGTGCCCTCCAGCTCAGGAGACAGAGCAGGCTGAGTGACAAGGTCTCAACCAAGAAGAGCCACAATGTCCAAAGAAAGGAACACCCTAGAGTCTGTGCCATTTGAGCCAGGAGAGAGCAAAGATTTACCAGATGTTGTTGCAGACAAGTCATTATCCTCAGCCCATCTTTTATTCCCTCTGTTCGTGGATGTGAATAACTTTTGAAGGAGTCAGGCTGAAGATTTGTTTGGAGTTTGCACCACCAACCATTTAAGATCGAAAGGGGCAGCATATCCTCAAGGACAAAGTTCAGAGGGTCAGAAAAGGAAGGATGGAAACAAGAAATACAGGGAGGATGTGGGTAAGTGATAGCAGTATATTGAGAGGTTTACACTGGATGATCTGGATCACAGTGTGTATGAATTGTGGGTGTAAAACCATGATGTGCTCTGTGAACCTTCACCTAATCAGAATAAAAAGTTTTTAAAAAAGAAGTACTTGTTCAGAATAATGTGCATTCAACTCTTTTCAACCCTTGAAAGCTTGAGGGAACATCTTTTAACAGCACAACTAGAGTCAGCTTTGAAGGAGTCCAGTCAAACCCCCCTTTTCCAGGATCAATTCTGGTTGCTGTGGCTGTAGAAATTCTGTATTCCAACCCCAACTGCCTTGGAACCCATCCCAAATCACAGAGACCCTCTAGGGCAGAGTCAAATGGCTCCAGAGAAATTCTGCACTGTAAATCTATACAAGAGCAGACAGCCTGATCTTTCTTCCTCAGAGTGGCTGGTGGGCTAGAACTGCTAGCCCCTGCGTGTTAGCAGCATCAAGGTTCCTTTCAGGAATTTTATGGTGGTCAGCAGAGATGACAAAGGTAACTGGAAGAAGTGAGGTGGTCTGATCACTATCCATAATATCATGTTAGTTTAGGAAATGATTTTTTTTTCTCAAAGACACTTCTGACAGACATCTTTCTGGTATTTTCCAAAATAAAAAACTTACCTTAAAAGACAGAGAATAAGAAATGTTTGAAATGCCTTCCAAATGGCCTTTCTTCTACCAGCCAAGGTTACCTGATAACCATATTGTTTTTTTATGCTGAGCTTCACGTTTCCCAATTCCAGTAGTCCTCCAACTAATTTTGACCCCCCAGAATATGGGCAAACCAAAACAGAACCTTCTGCCATCAATTCATTTCTGATGGAGCAGAGTAGAATCTTTGTAGGAGCACACAGCCACATGTTTTTGCTACAGAATGACTGATGGAGTCAAACCACCAACCACTCAGTTAGCAGCCCAGCACTTAAAACACTGGATCCCCAGAGCTTGATAGCAAAAAGAACTATTATTCTACACCCTTCTGTAAGCCAAGATAACATGCAATATGCATTGTCCTTTCTCCAAGGAAGAAATAGCATCCCTTTCTCCTCTTGAATCTGGACTAGACTTGATGGTGGGCAAAAGAATGATGCAGGCATGACCCTGTGCTATTTCCAAAGTTAACATATGGACATCTTACATATTCCTGTTCTCTAGCTATCTATCTCAACTAAGTACCATGTGGACGAGCCTTAATATACTGGAGGACGACAGGTCACATGGAGCAAAGTCAAGCCATACCAACTGAGGTCATCCTAGCCCAGCCAGTTCCCAGCCAACCCAACAGTGGCTACAGATACATTAGCAAGATAAAAAGTAATGTCAGCCAAAATTGCTAACCCACAGAACCATAACCTAAATACACATTTATCGTTTTAAGCCACCAAACTTTGGAGCACACATATATTATTTTAGGCCACTAAAGCAGGAGCCCTGGCTTTATAGTGGATTATACATTGAGCTGCTAACCACAAGATGAGCACTTAGAAACCGCCAGTCTCTCCATGGGACAAAGATAAGGCTTTCTGTTCCCATAAGGAAACCCACAGGGAGGAAGTTCTACCCTGTCCTATAGGGTCACTATGGTCTGGGAGCCTGAAAGGACTTCTCAAATAATCGATATTTTTCAAAGAGAGAGAAACATCTTTTAAAAAAAGATCCTTTTTTTAGAATGGAATAGCTAGTGAATGAATGTTCTGTTTTGCCTCCAGCCTCACTTACCTGGTAACCACTTACTCTGAATCCCACCTGTCTAGAAACAGCTCCAGTGGCCTCCGAGCACACTGCAGCTAGGAGTTCCTGAGGCTTCCACTGCAGATGCCGAGTTTCTCTTCATTAGTTTTGATAACTCAGCAGACCCTTTCCAGCTCCTGGAACTGTGGCAGCCTACGGGATGGACAGATAATACCTAGTTCCCATCCATTTCCTGTGCAGTAATTCTCCTGTAGTGGGGAGAGTAGTCTGTTCTGAATGCGATTTTATTAAGGTAGGGCAGCTCTTTCTACACCTCTTTAGAATAGAAAAACTGAGATCCTCTCAAGGAAGAATGTCATGGGAAGCAGCAGGTTCTTATGCTTGAATGTGCATGTGTGTACCACGTGCAAGTGGTAGAGGACAGAGCTGACACCCAATTGAGTGCCTCCTGATGACCTGGCTTTGAGCCATGTCTTTGTTCCCTGTGCTACAATGAGGAGGTTTGGTGATCCACAAGGTATAGATGAAGCAAGTGGGAGTTCAGCGGTGCTGATACTGAGGCTGTGATACCGAGGCTTTGTGTCAATTTAGCAGGGCCGGGATTCTCAGTGTCTTGGTAATTGAAGGCTTCCTAGGATGTGACCTAACTTAATGTAAACAACTCCATGAGGGGATGGTTGTGAGCTGCAGAGCTACCGTGGGAAGATCTGAGTGCAGCTTCTCCTCTCACTCAGGACACAGTCTGAGGATGTCTTCTTGGGGCAGGGGTGTCTGACATGTTTGTTATTCATTACATAAGATGAGGCAAGGAACATGCAATCTCTTTTGGCTGGTATGGATACTGAATCTGTTGTACATACCTCTGACTGCCTGGCTTTCCAAGTCCACCCACCCGGTCAGGGAGCTACTACCAGTTGTCTTCAATAACAACTGATCTGCAGGTTCAACTCTTCCTTCACCCACTTGCGACCATCCAACTTCCAGGAACCCCAAATTCTCAGTTTCTCAGCCCCAGGCAGCACACTAGGCAAGAAAAGCCTGAAACTTAGTATTAAATGTACAGACTTGAACCAACTGGACTTGACCACTTCTACAACTGTGAAGCATTAGTCTTGACATGAACATCTCTCTCTAGATATGTCACTTCCTCTTGGCGTCTCTAGTGCAGTCCGTCTAACATACTTGTCTTCCATAGAAACCAAAAGTCAAATTCATTGCCAGCAAGTCTATTCCAACTAATAGTGACCCTAAAGGACAAAGGAGAAGTGCCTCCCTGGGTTTCAGAGACCAGGAATCTTTACAGTAGTGGGAAGCCTCCCCTTTCTCCCAAAGAGCAACCAACGGCTTCACACTGCTGACCTTATGGCTAGCAACTCAAAGAGTAATGAACTATGCCAACAGGGCACTTTACCTTCCATGTAGGAGACCCACGTTTAATTACTGACCAATGCACTTCACTCAAAGTCATTAGCTCTCTGTCATTGGTTACATGAGTGGGCTGAGCAGGTTTCAGTAGCCCTTCTAGACTAATATGGGCTAGGAGGAAAGGCCTGGTAATCTACTTTCAAAAATTTGTCCAGGAAATCCTCTATGATGTCCAGGAAATCCACAATGATTGGTTCCCATCAACTAATGGGGATGACACAGGGTCAGTCTTTCGTTCAGTTGTACTTGGGGTCAATGGGGTCAACTGGATGCCAGCTAACAACTACCACAAAGAGGAGAGAGCTGAAGTCCTGTGAGGCTAAGCCACTTGTCCAAGGTCACCCAGCCAGGTGGGATAGACCTACAGTTTGTCCTGGTTTGTCACACCATGATTTCAAAGCTGGCTCACCCAAATAAGAAACTTCTGCTGAAGCATATTAGAAGTTGTGAAAAAACAATTGCTCAAAATGGTTTTCTTTTATTTATACATTTACAAGCTGCAATAAAAACCCGCCCCAAATAGGCCATGTGTCAACATTACACATATTAGGGAACACCACTCTCATGTGGTTTCAGGGTATTTGTAAGCATCTTGCTGTACGATCCTCAGAATAAAGTTGTCCCTGATGACTTCACTATAGGTTCGAATATCTGTTATATACACCATGACCTGGGAAGGTTGGAGTTCTCCACAGATCTTTTCAAGAGGATTGTTATTGCGTAAAAAAGAAACTTTCTGGGGAAAAAAAAGAAAAGAATACTTCTGGACTTTGCACATCAGCTTGCATCAAAGAACATGCTACAGTGCTTACAACATAATTAGGCATACCCGCTTGGCCCAAGCCCAAACCATAACATTATAAATAACTGCACAAAACTGGAGAACGCACCATGATAAATTTGCCTTTTGGAAGTTTGCAAACTTTTTTATAGCGGCGTTCTCAGCTGATGTTGACTGCTGTCAACAAGAAAGCAAGCATCTAGGGCACTGGCAGCCAGAATGGTGAGAGACAGCAGCCTTACTGTCTAGCCACACATAGCATTATGCGTAGGAGAGACCAAAGGAAGACACAGTGTGCTGTGGTGGAAGTGATTGCTAAGCCTCAGATTCATAGCTACCAGCCACTAAATTTGTAGGTTGGCAAGAGAGAACTGCCAATGAGCGAGCCCACAAAGTCAGCGTGGACAACTTCTGGCCTGTTGGAATCCTCACTGCAATCAGAATCGTGGGCTGCTATCCACAAGGCCAGCGTCTCAATCCCCCGAGGTGTTCCAAGGGAGGAAAATGAGGCTGTCTACTTTTATAGAGTTATAATATCTCGTTGCCCAATGCGGCAGATAACTTTGAGTTGAAATCGACTCAGTGGCAGGGAGTGTGGTTTTGGGGGTTTCCCTGGTTAGGAAAAGGCTCCGGTCTGTCTTATATGCAAAGGTAGGTGTTTCCTTCTTTTCAAGAGCCGAAGAGCCATGGTGAAGTGAGACAGAAGGTCTGATCGAGCTCTTTCAAACATTAAGTCAACGGTGGATTTAGTGTTGAAATAAAACCCTTAACTATTCTTCTTTCAAGCTTCTGTGTCACTCTAAGTCGGGTACTCTGAGACTGAAAAGCAAACCATTTTAAAAACATCTCAAACAACAACAACAAAACCCTAACTCTTCTCCCACCCTCCCTGGCAAACCCTTGATAAATTATAAATTGTTATTATGTTCATATCTTGCACCATCCACTGTCTCTCTTCACCCATGTTTCTGCTATCCCTTCCCTTTCAGGGGGAGAGCGGGAGGAGGGGAGGTGCTATATGTCAATCATAAATTCAGGGTCTCTCTCCATGAAAGAGAAGTCCTAGTGGTGTAGTGATTATGCATCGGGCTGCTAAGCCAGTTTGAAACGACCAGTAGCTCCTCAGAAGAAAGATGGGGCTTTCGGCTCCCTTCCGGAATGGCACTGTCAGAAAACCAGCAGCATGGTTCTACCCTGCCCGATCAGTGTCTCTGTGAGTTGGCATTGAGTTGCTGGCAGCGAATTTGAATTTTTTTTTTTTGCTTCTACTAAAGGGAGAAATAATAGTGAGAAAAAATGTCAATGAATTAGGGAATACTTGCCTTTGTTTTTAAATACTGTGGTATAAAGAGCATGTTTGAGGGGCTGAGAGATCTCAGTTTGAAGCAGTTTTTTCGCTTACAAGCTGCATTTGTTTGGGCAAGCAACCTGATTTCTTGAGATTCAGATTGCCGATCTGAAAATTGTGCAGAATACCAATGCATAGAAATGTTCAAAAGACAGAAAGAAAGAAAAGCATGTGAAAGTTCCTAGCACAACTAAGAAAGTGACCAGCAAATCCCTTCATTCCAACTCTTTCCCTGGATCCAAACCACTTGGTATAATTAACTTCTTTTTCTCTGGCCCTGCCTGATCAAAATCTGAAAAAGGAAATAATGAAATTCATCCCGAGGTCTCAGTGGCGCTTAATGCTTTTAATCTCAACAAAGGTCTAGACCTGAAATAGTGTAATTTCAAGGTCAGATACTCAGACTTTTAATTTTTCCAGACCATTCTGGCATCCCTGAGCCCACTCCTCTCTTCTGTGAGTAAATAAAATCATCCCAGATGAGGTCAGTGACTTTCTACATTGAATGTGTTTAGCTTTTGGAGTGTGCAAGATAGTCCACTAAGAGTCAAGAAGAAAATATCAAAGCCTTTAGTGAGAGCGGAGAAGAGCCCTGGTGACATAGTGCTTATGAGTCTGTGATCCAAAAGAGAAGCAGTCGGAGACCAGCAGTCACTCTGCCGGAGAACGAGGGACTTTCTGCTTCAGTTGCGTTACAGGCTCTGAGGCTCACAAAGGCATTTCTATACTGCTCTCTGGACCCGCGACAAGTTGCCATAGACTCGGGGGTAGTGAGTTGGCTTGGTGTTTTTTTTTTAGGGAGCATGGAGGGTTATACCTGTGCTATCTATTAAGAAATAAGTAGACCAGTGGAACATTACTATTACTTAGGATGCAGACTGACAAGACCCTCAATGGGCTTTCATGTCTGCATCCCACATTCAGAGAAGAGTCCAGTTTCTACCACACGGAGGGACTGATGCTGACACCTGCACTCACTCAGCTGCTTTCATCCTTCACCTGACACCTGACCTAAAGCTTCATCCAGACGTGTCCCAGTAATGGCCCTATGAGTGTTAGCTGCACAGCTTTTCACCAATTTACACCACTGGATACGGGGTTACAAAGAGACAAGCCTAAAGAATCTCTTATGCAGATACATTTTTCCCATCATTGCAAAGAAGTGACCTAAATTTCTCCCTTGATAATCACCTCTGCCAGTATGATAACACCTTTATGTCGGTTCAATGACATCACAAACTCAAAAGTTTCTTGTTCAATGAGAATTTTGTGGCTTCTAATAGGAACATTCCTCCTTTGGGAATTAAGGTAGCAGAACCAGCAAAACCAAGATTGCAGTTGCAAAAATAAGAAAAGAAGCTTTCCCTATCTTCATTAGAAAAAATACAGAAGAGTCACTCTGCCCTCCACCCTTTGGTTCACATGCCACCATAGTTCAGCTGTAGGAGAAACAACTCCATACAGTCGTTAATAGTTCAAAACACAGACTGTATTCTAGAAGATAGTACCTTCATCCCAAATAATTTTCTGAAACTATAGAGGATTATTTTATATGTATAAAAAATTTTATTTGGGGCCTCTTATAGCTCTTATAACAATCCATACTTCAATTGTCTCATGCACATTTGTACAACCGTTGCCATCATCATTTGCAAAATATTTTCTTTCTGTTTGAGCCCTTGGAGTTAGCTCCTCTTTTTTTAACCCTCTTCTCCCACCCTCCCGCCCTGGCAAACCCTTGATAAATTATAAATTATTATTATGTTCATATCTTGCACCATCCACTGTCTCTCTTCACCCATGTTTGGGCTATCCATTCCCCTTCAGGGGGAGAGCAGGAGGAGGGGAGGTGCTATATGTCAATCATGGCCGTCAGCTTCCCCTTTCTTCCCCTTCGACCCCAACCTTCTGCTAGTGGTATCACAGGGTCTCCAATAGTCAATATTGAAATGTATTTTATAGTTCAACTACTTTGAATAATGGGGTGTATGACAAAACTACTGCTTCATAGTCTGATTTCTATCATGGTTGGTGTGGTGAATAAGGATCTGTGGTGGCAAGGGTTACACACTGCAGTTGTTTAAAACCACCAGCCACTCAGCAAGAGAAAGATCAGGTGTCCTACTCCTGTAAAGATTTCCAGTCTCAGAAGCCTGGAGTCCTCTGTCATATAGGGGTCACAGAGTCAAAATCAACTCCAGGGCAATGAGGCTTTTGGAGTGTGGTAAATATATTTCACAACAACAAAAACAAAAACACATTTCAACATTCTTCCCACATACAATTTAGTTGCATTCACTATGGTGCGCAACCATCACTATGATTAATGTTCAAATGGTCACATCATCCTAGACAGAAACAAAGTGCCCCCTATGTAATGAGTGAGTTCCCTTTCCTCTCTCCTCTCGTCTGCTTCTGGTAACTTTGGTATCCATGTATTAATTTATTTGATATTTCATATAAATAGAATGGCTGCAATACTTTTCATTATTGTTTTTGTTTTGTTTTGTTTTTTGGGGGGGACATCACTGCCCTCAGGTGGTGGGAGTAGGAGGCCCACCCTTTGCTCCATGGAGCTGGAATTGAACCTCCATCCCAGTGGGCCGCAGTCCGGTGCACAACCACTACACCTCCGGGGCTCAGCCTAATTATTGTTTAACAGTTTTATTGACACATGACTTACATAGGGTACAATTCCATAGTTCAATCATTCAATTCTATCAAAGTGAATTGTACAATCATTATTATATCAGTTTTAGAACAACAACACGCCCCATGGTTCAATCACATTATTCTCTTTCTTTTTTTTTTTTGGAGGGGGGAATCACTGCCCTCTGGTGGGAGTAGGAGGCCCAGCCTTGCTCCTGGAGAGTTGCTGCTGGATTTGAACCACCAAGCCAGTCGGCCTTAGTCCTGCACACAACCACTATGCCACCGGGGCTCAGCCCAAGGTTCATTCGATTTTAGCCTGAGTCGTGCAATCTTAGTAAGTCCTTGGACTTCCTCACCCCTCCCATCTTCTGTCTTCATTTCCCACTCCTGAAATTCCCCTTCCCTCCTTATCATCCACCCCGACCCCTGCATTCCCTATCAATCCCTGAGTCAGTTTTTATTACTATTCATCCACTCCTTCTGTGGGTCACAAACTGGGAAACCCAAGAGAAACAAGAAAAACAAAAGTCAAAATAAAGTGATCCTTATTATTAAGATATTAATAATAATAATACTATAGAGACAAAAATGCAAACAGTAAGAAAGATAAAAAAAATCAGCAGCACTCTTATATCCAGTAACAAGTGGGATAATTGCACCTTGAACCAACTCAGATCGGGTCAATAGGGAGGTCGTCTGGCATTGTAGAGCATTAGATTCAGCATATTAAAAATTGCAGTGCTCTCTGTCTGACAGCAAGGCTGTTTAATACTCTTATCCATGGCTAGAGTGAAGCTGCCAGCTATTTACCTGGCTAGATCATCTGCATAAGGGATTTAGGCTCCCACTCGCCTCTGAAGCCTTCTACAGGTTGGGTGTTCACAAGTTTAGCTCTGATACTTTTCCCTTCTCTGTATTTGAATTTTTCAATTGTCATCTTTGGGTCAGCCAAGCTGGTATGCCTTTTCCATGGGGACGTGGTTCACTCCACCTTTAGATGACTGCTTGTTTAAATACAAACCTACTTTTAAAATGAGTCCCTAGTCAGAAACAATGTGTTATGGAATAGCATGATATTAAATTAAATGTTCTGAAAATCTGTGTGGTGGTGACACCTAAGAATTATAGGGAAGGAAGGAAAAGCCAACATTGAAAGGTAATCATATCCCAGAAAAATGTATGTGTTCTTCATGCTAGTGGAAGTCCAACATAAGCCATCAGCTGACTAATTCTCCTCAGGAAATGGTAGCATATTTGGGGTCTAGAACTGATCCCCTGTATGGCAAAGTATTCAAGAGAAAGTATAGCTTAACCACCCTTGTTGAAGGGTAGCCCATATGTTTTACTTCTATTCCTCTATTCCTACGGCTGTGGTAAAATAATTCCTGATTCTATTGAGACAGGATTGATGTGGTTGGGAAAGAGGCTGACTGGTATTCACAGAATAGATCTTATCGATCTGCCTTCTAAGTGGCTCTTCTGTAATGGCTGCTCTTGGGAAAGCATTTGCATATAACACAAATATCTTCACTCTTTGGTCTCATTCCAAGAGCTCTATTCACTTACTGCTTCCTTAGATTTCCTTACCCTTTAAAATTCCTGTCCATGTAGTCAAATCATTAGACTCTCTCCATGACTCAACAGATCATGCATGGATAGATTGTTGCTGGCGGTGGTGGTGGTGATGTTGGTGATGGTAGAGATGGTGGTGATGGTGGTAGTGGTGGTGGTGGTGGTGGTGGTGGAGGTGGTGATGGTGGTGGTGGTGGTGGTGGTGGTGGTGGTTGGTGATGGTGGTGGTGGTGGTGGTGGTGGTGCTGGTAGTGGTGGTGATGGTGGTGGTGCTGGTGGTGGTGCTGGTGGTGGTAGTGGTGGTGGTGGTGGTGGTGGTGGTGGTGGTGGTGCTGGTAGTGGTGGTGATGGTGGTGGTGCTGGTGGTGGTGGTGGTGGTGGTGGTGTTTCCAGTCCTAGCAACCCAATGAAACACCACCTGGCTCTGCTGAATTATGGTTCATGGAAACATAGTGAAACTCATAGCAAACACTCAGTTTCTGTCAGGGTTCAATCACAAGATCAGAGCCACATTTGTCATGCATTTGCCATTTCTTCTTCTTCAAAAAAAAGTTAGTGACTATCAGAGATACTGCGTCTTGGGAGAATTCCCTTCCCCAGTCCTTGAAGGAAGAATTCCCTTCACCCACCCTGTATATGACAGAATTCTAAAACTGAGCTGTGGTAAACAGCTTCACCCTGTGTAAACATATCTCCTTTGAGTATGGGTGAAACTTGTGAACATATGCGATATCACTCTGATGATTATGTTACTTTATATGGTAAAAGGGAGATTATCCAGGCAGGCCTGATTTAATCACACAAGACCTTTAAAAGCAGATAATTCTCTCTGATGCGTAACAGAATAAGTCAGAGATCTCCAAGGTTGGAAATGATGTGTCATGTCAATAGCCTTTGAAGATGGAGGGGACATATAAGAAGGGTAGTCGGTGGCCTCAAGGTCCAGGCAATGACCCTTTTGTTGACAGTCCTCAAGGAAACAGGGGCCAAAATTTCTATCTGCAAATAATTGGATTCTGGAAACCACCTGACTGAACTTGCAGGTGGCCTCTTCCCCAGGAAGTCTAAATACAAATCCAGCTGATCAGACAGGTTGATGTGGGCCCTTGGGAGACACTAGGCAGTGAACTGAGTCAAATTTACCTGAGCTTTTGCCCAGGACTTTGAACCGGTTCAAACTGTTTCAGTCATGGCCAACAAAGCAGAACTGGAAGCTAGCCAAAATCTAAGTCAGGAAGCTCTGAAAGACTCTGCATGAGAAAAACTGCAAACTGAAGCCCTGGGATGGGAAACCCAGAAGAGGTCTAGCGAGCCCTTCCTGGAGCCTCATGCAGGAGGTTGACTCACTTCCAGGGCTGCACAGAGTAGCATATATTCATGCTGATACAGTCACTAACTTTGAGCCAGGCATTCTTTTCAATTCAGCTGATTTGAGCCTTGTTTTTTTAGGAAAGAGACTAAGTTTCTAGGATGGTTCTAACTGAGAAATGTTCCTGTTATGTTGACTGTTTCAGTTCACCTGCACTTTGAAAATGCATTTAAACTTTTTTTAATTCAATTGAAAAACAATCCATTGGTCATGACTTAACTTGGCTGAACAAATGCAAAACCCTGTGCCTACCCTTTGGACCGGTGAGGTGATAAAAGGGTGGTGCTTAAATTGCAACATTTGGGGTAAATTGTTAGTAATAGAAAGTAATCCACTTTATGAAGGAGGTATAATTCTATATCCATTCACTTCAAGACGGTGCCGGACGATCGTGCAGTTTGCTTGCTTTTACTTTATTGCCACCATTATTCCTTAATCGACTTACCAAAGGCAGCTCCCAGGAAGCAGAGGCCCGGGCGGAGGGAGAGAAGGCGGTGAAAGGAGCATGGAGCAGGATGGGAGACGGAGCCACTTGTTGACGGAACGTTTCCACGTTTTCAGAAGCTGCTTGAGCTACGGAAATGGAAGATTGCTTCGTACTTCCACTTTATGGCTTGCCAGATCAGATATCATCAAGTTCATGATAGATCATTTAGGGCCCACAGAAACGTAAAACGGGGACAAGGATTCAGTTTTTTCCAGGGCCGAGAAGGTAAACAAGAGTCATTTTTCAAAAAGAAGTAGTTCTCTGCAGAAGAGGGCGTTGCTCGGTCCCCAAATCCTAAGGGTCGTTGCTATGACTCTCCGATGAGGCCTGCCTGCCAGAGGCTCCATCTATCGTCCTTATGAGCCATAAATATGAATGCCATGCTGATTTATGTGGCACAATTGGCCAAACAGCCTCCACGGAAGCCTTGATCTGCCACAGAGATTCTCTTCTTCTGGATCCCACATAAAGCCAGTGCGCAAACGAGTCTGAGCAGCATGCCCAAGCATCCAATGTGTTTCTTTCAGAATCCACAGGCATCGGCCAGGCACTGTGCTCCTTTCTTAAACATTAAATAACTATGCAAAAGATAAGCAAAGTGGTGCAATATTAAGAACTATGTTCTTTTCAGGTGTGAATGGCAGCAGTCTGAAGATGCTGATGTAGAAGTCTGATGTTACAAATTAGTTCCATTCATCCCAACCCATGAATAAAAAGGCTTTTAATTTGTCTGACCAGAACATTATATTAATTTCAACAGAGCCATAGAGATGAACTTCCAGAACTGTCCATTTAAAGTTCTAGTCCTGCATCTAACAAAAGCGATGAGTATTCCTATAGGTTAACAGACTTATGCCTTGATAAGAGTGCCACAAAAAGTCCAGTGTGCTTTTTTCGAAAACCAATTATCTCAGTGAAGAAACAGTGAACCCCGAAGATATAAATCCTCAAGGATAAACTATAACGCAAATAAGGTCAGGATCACAAGTGGCCCATATAATGCCTTTGTGCTAATTATTATACATGGATGCCCCACACTCCAGGTAGACTCAGACCCACGTCAGAAAGCATGACTTGGTGAGTGGAACCACGGTGTGTCATCATCCCCCCCACACTCCACTTAAAAACCCTGTCCAGGGCCCAATCTGCACAACCACTGGCAAAAGTCAAACAGGAATCATGAAAAATTCTGTCAGTACATTGAGTAAATGCTTCAAGAAAGTACAAGTATCTACATTTTTCTCCTGAGTTCCTGCGTGACTTCTTTGTGACTCATGGAGAGTGTGGGCATATGTAAACAGAGGAAGGGAAGCAGCCCCTGGAGCCCTAAGCAGACAAATAGTGAAATCGAATCACTTTTACTTAACCTTACCCTGATTATTAAAGTACTATCATCACCTAAATAATGAAAGGAAAGGAGTTATTTAAACAACCAGTTCTTTTTGCCAATTAATTCATTGCCAGGCTGTGATGGAATCCCAATCACATATTCAACACCAAATTAGGCTAATGTAGATATGAAAAAAATCTTCTGAAAAACAAGGCCCTCAAGATTGGCCATATCTATCTGGAGAGATGGTGCCAATGTAACCTCTGTTAGGACTGCTAGGAACAGTGTGCAAGCTGACCCAAATGAAGTACATAGCCTGGGAAAAAGAAGAAGAAATGCATAGCCTGTTCCCATGCAGATTTCAGTGCCCTCCCCAAAGCCAGCCATCAATCCCCTAGACCACCAGTGAGAAAGGACACTTTCTAACAATTTTAAGGTCCTGGAATTTATTTGGAAGCGTAAACGTGTGAGACTTCACACAGTTGACTACTGAGTTGTGGGGGTTGGGGTATCCGAAGTGGCATGAAGCTGCTGTAGGTTAACTCTGAGAGGGAGGGAAGGGCCTCGGACCAACCAAAGGAACCAAACACACCCAAGTATATGAGGGCTGATTTCCTGGTGGAAGTGGTATTTAAGTGAGGCAAAGATGGGTTTTTTAATAAATAGCATTTTGAGAAAAAGTAAAATAAGCTCACTAAGAACCTAAACGTAAGCTGAGCCCCGGTGGTGTGGTTGTGTGTGGGACTGCAACCCACAGGGTTGATGGTTCAAAACCAGCAGCAGCTCTCCAGAAGCAAGGCTGGGCTTCCTATTCCCATCAGGGCAGTGATGTGTGTGTGTGGGGGGGGGGGACTGGGGGGGGGTGTTGGATGGGTACGAACCTAAACATGTATCTTTTTCCCACGAAGCAAGAAATAATTTGTGTAAATAGTGTCCAGTCACATAAGAGTTTAATCTGTTCAAGGTAACCATTCATGTACTGCGCTTTATAGTCAGCCTACAGTTATGTAATGTCCTTTGCTCAATAGTGCTTTAAATTCTCCACCATTGACAACAGCACAATCGATCACACTTTTTCAGAGCATCCATATCATCTGTGACATTGTCATGAGTGTGAGCACCAAGCAGGGCCATGCTATAAGAACTCTTAGTTTTCAGATTGGATCTAGAGTTAAGTGTGAGCACAAAATTCATTAATATATCTATGATTTATATCCATTTCTGGTTTTATAATTTAATTTAGAGAATATTATTGCTTATATTTATGATCAATAATAATCACAGGAAAAGTGTAAAGAAGAAATTACATGGTGTGGCAGTCATGTGCTTATATTAATTTTATGATTGAAATGTAAGGGTGGAGACTAGCCTGTTAATCTGGATATAGCCATTGAGTAGCCAATGAGGCCTCTGTGTGGGCATGGCTTTCTCCTGAGACTTCTGAGAAATCTCACGGTGTTTCCCTCATGGAGACGAGAAGCTAGATCCCCAGTTATTGAGAGTTAGTCTGAGAGACCATGAATCACAGACAAGACAAGATGGCAGCGTCCGAGAAGCTGGAGGAGCTGGTGGAGAGACCACACGGCTTTGCCCTGATGAAGCCAGATCTCTGAAGCTGGGGGGGCCACATGGAGACCTCTGCCAGAGATGAGTTGCTTCTGCTGTTGATGGACCCTGAGCCCTGGAAATGAGGAGCCATGTGGAGAACCTTACCAGCACCAGGACTCTGCACCCACTGACCTGTGACTTCATGAGTTGAAAGGAGACTTTATAGACTGATTTCGGGCGTATGGGTTAATATTGGACTTATGACTTTGAACTGGACTGGGCTCAATGTCCTGTTCCTCTTGTATACAAACCTTTTCCTTATATCTGTATGCGTGTCTATGAAATTTGTTCCTCTAGTCTACCCAGACTAACACAGAGAGTGCCCAGGTATTAGAAAGAAAACTGAGGTCTTGAAGGCTTCTATTCTATTCAAACAAGGAGCCATCCACCTGAGTGAGAGTCAATTGGACCCACATCAAAGAAGCACCACGGCCTATGTGATTCAAGGATTGTGAATGATAAAATCCAAAATGGAAAGAGGGAAGTTTATCTGAGTTTAAATTGTAAACAACTGGTATGTGGGAGGCTATGGCTGACAGTGGGGGTCCAAAAGTCATTCAGAGGGCCCACCCCTGGCTAATGCCTCCAGTGACAATCTCTGACCACAGACCCAGGATGGAAGGGGACTTGCTATCACAGAGTGCCATGGCCTATTTTTGTTTTGTTTTCTACCCATGATGGCTAGAGTATAGAGACAGTGGCTAAATAGATGGCTTATTTGGGGTTTGGAGAGAGAAAAAGGAAGTGAGGTGGGGAACTAATGACAATGAGTACAAGAAAAAAAGGTTTCTAAATTGACTTGGAGGATAACTGTACAACTTTTATTAATATAACTGAACTATCAGATTGGATATTATGTGAAATATAATGCCAATGAAATGGTTTTGCAAATAATAACACTAGAGGAGTATCTGCATTTTACCCATCCTTCGCATTTCCTTAATATGCATCATCTGCTTGTCCATAGTAGGCATTTGATCATGTGACCCCTCAATGTCACACAGGCTACTAAACGAATCCCGATTACAGCCTCGCAGCAGTTATTTTCCATATGCCAATTATGAAAGTTTCCATTATGTGATGAGAAAGAGTACTGAAAGTGCCATGGGCTGACAGATGGACAAGCAAACGTGTCTTGGAAGAGGGCTCTTTGGAGCGGACTCCTCAGCCAGACTGTCTTTTAGAGGCAAGGATGGCAAGACTTCTGATATACTTTGGACATGTTCTTAGGAGAGACCAGTCCCTAGAGAAGGACATCATGTTCAGTAAAATAGTGGCGCATCAACAAAGAGAAATGCTTTCAGTAAGACTGCTTGCCAAAGCAGCTGAAGGGACCATCACGAGGACAGCACAGGCACAGGCAGTGTTCTAGTCTGTCGCACACAGCGTTGTTATGCATCAGAACTGACTCAAGGACACCAAACTGTCATAAATTATACAACAGGCCTCAATTTGGTGAGAAGGCTCAATAAGACATGAAATTCTAAAATAATCGGGTAATATAATAGCAGCTCAAGAAGAAAAGACTAAGCTAGAGTCTGCATAAAAGAAAGGAAAATGAGTTCAATGCTTAGCCCTCTTCAACTCCTCATTCTCACTCCAGTCTATAAGCAGGCCAGATCTTTGAGCAAGTTCAAGGTTATGGCATCCTTTGTCCTGGTAGATATATTTTTTCTGCTTTATCTGTCCCAAAAACCATGTTTGGAAGATGCCTTCAGGAGAAGCAGTAGATACAGCAGGAGCTGTATCCTTTTTCATTATCACAAGCTCATGATTTTGTTTACATTGTTCAAAAATTGAAATGATAGCAAAGCACAGGGAGAGAAACCAAGACCAATTACCCACAAAGATATCAAGTTTGTAACTTTTTGAAAGTTGCCTGGTGGAATCTGATCAAGTGCAATGTAACCATGAGGTGTTACTGAGATTCAAATTAAGGTCAAGCATTAGAGTGGAACAGGAGAACAGTAAAAGGAAATAGAGGGAAAAAATAGAAGGCAAAATACATTTATAGAGGTATAAATTAGGCATGTAACCATGTTAATATATAGTGGTAGGGATTCGAGTCTATGTGCCTAAGTATATATGTATATGCTAAATATTAAGGTGGCAGGTGGATATTGGGCCTCGACTGAAGTCCTCCCTAAGCACAAGAAAACTTTGTTTTAATAACCCGGCATTCTGTGATGCCCACCTTCCCAACACAATCGCTGAAGACCAAATGGATGCATAAGCAAATATGGCAAAAAAAAAAAAAGCTGATGGTTCCTGGCTATTAGAAGACACAACATCTGGAGTCTTAAAGGCTTGAAGTTAAGTAAATGGCCATATAGCAAGAAAGCAACAAAGCCCACATGGAAGAAGCACATCAGCCTGGTGATAACATGATGTCAACTGGATCAGGTATTAGAAGACCCAAAGCAAACAATAATATTAATGCTAACTAGGGGGGTTGGAATAGAAACCAAAAGCCCATATGTAGATAATTGGACATCCCATCAAATAAGGGTCACGAGGAAGGGATGATTCAAGCAGAGGGCAGTATAACCCTGGTGAAACACACATTCCTCTAGTTTTTGATGCCCCCTCCTCCCTCCTCCACGATAATCAGCCCAGTTCTTTCATCAGAGCATGTACACTGCTACAGATAAGAGCTCTGGACGCACGGAATCCAGGAAAGACAGCCCCCTAGGAAGCAGTCACGGGAATGGCGATCCCATGAGGGTGGGGGGAAGGTTGGGGAAGAACAGGGAGATAAGGAGAACTAATCACAATAACTGACATGTAACAGCCCACCCGAGGGGACGAGCAACAGTAAAATGGATGAGGGGATACAGAAGATGGTGTAGGATATGAAAATAAGAATAATTTATGAAGGGTTCATATGGGTGGGCAGGTGAAAAAAGGACGATAGAAAGAGGAGCTGATTCCAAGGGTTCAAGAACAAAGAAAATGTTTTAAAAGTGATGGCAACATACGTACAAATGTGATTGATACAATTGATGCATAGATTATGAGAAGAGTTGTAAGAGCCCCCCCCAAAATGATTTATTTTTTTAAAAGAAAGAAAATTGCATTATATAGTATTCCCCAATTAAACAGTTCTTCAGAATACATCCAACTTGGGAGATGTGTTCAAAATAAGTCAGGAAAGGCATCACGGGTGATAGGACAGAATGCCATGTAAACAAAGGAACTCCTTCATGAAAGTGGTGACAGAAACAGATCATGAAGTGAGCACAGGTCTGAAACATTTAATCTTGCAATCGTTGTCATCAACTCTCTAACTAAACTGGTCAAAATGAATATTTCTAGAAGCCTGGAAAATAAGTGGGAAATTATCTTGTGCCTTCAATTACCTGACAGTGAGTTCTGGGTTATTGCTAGGATAGCCATATCATTCATTATACAAACTAGAATTTTGAGTTTAAAAAAGATGTTTCTACCTAAAATTACTCTGGGATAATAGATGTGAACAGATTTCCCCATCAAATGAGGTGCCATGGTCACCTTAGTTAGACGTAGCTCATCTCACAAGCCCCTGAAACCTATTGCCCGGGGAGGAGAGAGATGGAAAAGGTTTAGCAGGATTTACCCTTCTAACAGGATTTACTAGGTTTGCTCCTTCTCGTAGCTCTCAACTCAGTGACAGGTTTTCCAAAATATATATTTAACAAACTAACTTTATTTGATCTCCGTGAAGAGCTTAGAGAGGATTTAGAGTAGGAATGGTTAAGTCACTTCTTCAACCGAATTTCATGCCTGGCCCTAAACTGCTCATCCCCTCCACCCACGTGTCTCTGCACCACCCTCAAGCGAAGCCCTGTTCACAGCTTAGAATAATTGGCAATATGGTTTGTTGTGGGTTTGCCTTGCTGATGCCTCGTTATTGGAAGGTTGCCAATGTTAGCATACAGTAAGCTCCATGCACCAATGGTCTGATCTGGGACGGGACTCCTGCTATATATCCCTCTGCAAGAGAGAGTGCACTACACAGCTCCGAAGAGCAACTAGACAAATGTTTGAATAAAAAGCAACTGAAGGGTAACTGCTAATGCAAAAGAAGAAGTCCCAGCTGACTTTCCTGGCTTCCTCCCAGGCTCCTTTGTGATCCGCCGTTTAATCCTCAAACACAGTGCTGGTACAACCAATCAGGCAACACTTCTGAGTATGAACATGTCTGCTCAACTCTTCCACAAGATGGGAAATAAGAAGTGCTGTTCTTTCTCCAGTGACCATGACTTTGGACAACTTGCTTGGAGATACATGCATAAAAAATCGTCTTTCCCCTTGCTTTCACACTGAAGGTTTTGTTCTCACAGAGATGCAGGAAAAGCCATGATAAGCAAGACAAGAGCCGAGGAAAAAGGAAAGAAAAGTTGCTTCAATTGTTCAAAGTATATATAAAAAGGATTCTCCTGAGACATTTTTCCACTTTTATTCCAATTCTTCTGACTCTATATTAATGTCTAGGAAATCAAGAGCTCAAGGAGTCTGTTGATCTTCTTTTAGGTTGAAATGCCCAAATGATGCTTTGGCTTTCCACAATAAAACAAGGAATTACATTAGTCTTCTCCTCCTTCATGGGATCATTAAATATTAAAATTTCTAAGTGAACGCTGAGAAATTTTATCAAAATTTCAAAAATCTCAAGATGTGTGATGAATATTCCTATTTTCTTAAAGCAGGAAATGTGGAATGCACTCAGGATTTATTCCAGATAGTAAGTGGACATTTTCATTCATTGGTGAATTTCTACTGAATATGCTTGATGGCTGATTTTTTTAAATCTGCTGACTAATTTCTATTATGTTTATTAAAATCACTCAAGCTACTATTGTTTGTCTTCAACCCCTTGCTGTCATGGAAAGCAAAGACACAAAGGACAAGCAAAGCCCTGACTTACCCTTGATAAATATGGTCCATATAGCATTCCGTACAACTTAGAGCTGCAGCCATTATTCCAGCAAATCCTGTTATTGTTCATTAGCACAAAGAGTGTGTAATAAATATAATGAAAGACTGCTGGCTTTACTCTATCTTTGTCATCTAAAGCAGCCCCATGAATAACTACAGGGATTTGTCTCCCAATGACTTATTTGCTTCCTTTCTAATAAATAACATGTAATTAGAGTAATATATTGTTTCCTAGTCAGGTTAGCAATGCTAGTGAGGGGAAACAAATGCACAATTTTAGATATGGAAGAAGAGTAGATAATTTTTATATTATCCCTTAAAGTATTTAGACTCATTATGCATAAGTTAAACTGCTGGGAGGCCTAAGTACAAAGCACGGGCTGAGATGCTACATTTAATGAGTTTCTTTATTACTCAGGGCATGAATTACTGCTCTGATACTATAAAACTGCAGCGAGCACTCTGCATCTCCGATGAGCTTCTCTGTGAGTGAGGCACTCGTCAGTGAACTGTCAGGGAAGGGGTGGACTAATCTGATTTAGAAAGGATTAGGTTGGGAACTGTGCCTCTGAATGTCAAGGTATCTACATCTTTCTACAGATGAGTGGAATGTTTAACTCTTCATATCCAGGGCAACGAGTGTTAAGAGAGCCTTGGGAGACGCAAGGTCACATCCATTACTGAGCACTGAGACAGAAATAAAGGACACTGATGGCCTTCCGGTCTCCTGAGAGGAATCCATCTGCTGTCCCTTGATGTCATGCAGCTACTGCCAACTCTTTGCCCTGAAATTCAATACACTGTTCTGGAGGGAAAGGGGGAGAGAGAAGAAGCCCTCTACTAATTATTCCAGAATCATGATGTTTCTACAACTACGCTCATCTCTCTTACAACACCCCATGGTTCAGAGGACAAGAGCTGCTAGTGGTATGATCAGCTGTAGTTCTAGGTGTAAGTCAGAAAGTGAGCAGCATCGAGGTGTCACATCGTGACAGATGCTTCATGCTTTGAAGGGAGGCACTTTTCACAGGTGGATTGAAAATGATTCAATGCAGTTTCTCATCTGTCTCTCATCTCTAAAACTTGCCTTGAGAGACTGGGAGGCTGAAAACACAGAAGACCTCCCTTTTGCTCAATTCTTTCTCAACAGAGATTAGGATCCTGAAGACAGAAGGATTAATCAAATTTGTTGAATGCTTGCATCATGCCAGTCATGGATCCAAGTTCCTCACGCATATTTACTCTAAATTGTTATGATTACTCTGTAAATAGGCATTTGACAGATGGTGGGGGGGAGCCTAAGACCTTGATGACTGTTCCTTTGATCGTTAAGGGGATGTATCAATTTGGGTTGACCATGACGCTCAGTGGTTTGGTAGATATTATGTCATCATACACCATTTTGTGATCTGATGCGAGACCAGTTACTTGAAAGAAGAGTTTTCTTGGAAGTGTGGCCTGCATCCAGTATATGGTCTCTAGTCAGATATACAGGAGACCTGGTGGCAGAGTGGATATGCACTGGGCTGTGATCTGGAAGACTGGCCGTGGGAAACCACCAGCCAGTGTAGGAGAAAGGCAGGACTTTCTACTAGTAAACAGTCTCAAAAACCCCCAGGACCAAAAAAAAAAATTAAAAATAAATAAAATAAATAAATTATAAAAACCCTACAGGGCCAGTTTTACCCTGTCCTTTAGGGTCACTGTGAGCCCGCATCAACTTGATGGCAGTGAGTTTGGGGCCATGTATATGTGGATGTTCTGACAAAGCTGGCCCTCAATAGTGCATTTGACTTGTCCCGTTTTTCTTTTGTTCTCGGGACATTGATCAGCAAACTGCCATCTGATCTAAGATTTGGGGTCCATGCAAACATGTGAAACCAGAGAAACCTCTAACCTAATGCTTGACTCAAAGACTTGGAACTTTCCAGCCATTCTAACTGTGTGAACCATTTTCTTAAAGTGGTTCTATATAGAGTTATGAAAGAAATCCTGGTGGTATAGTGGGTTTTACATTGGGCTACTAATGGCAAGGTCAGTACTTCAAACCCACCAATCATTCCAAGGGAGAAAGAGGCGGTTATCTGTTCCCATGGGGATTTTGACCCTTGCAATCCAATGGGCATTTACACGTTCTCGTGTAGAATTGTTGTGAGTAGGGATTGCTTCGATGGCAGCTATTTTAGGGTCTCTAGAGGACCTCGCCTAAGACAATTCCATAATGAAACTTGCCAAAGGATGGATTTGAACTCCCTGTGGCAGTCATGTGCTTACGCTAATTTTATGATTGAAATGTAGGGGTGGAGTCTAGCCTGTTAATCTGGAGCTAGCCATTGAGTAGCCAGTGAAGCCTCTATGTGGGTATGGCTTTCTCCTGAGACTTCTGGGAAATCTCGCGATATTTCCCTCGTGAAGATGAGCAGCTATCTCCCCCAGTTGTTGGGAGTTAGTCTCAGAGACGATGAATCATGGACAAGACAAGATGGCAGCGTCCGAGAAGCTGGAGGAGCCGGCAGAGAGACCACACGGCTTTGCCCTGATGGAGTCAGACCTCTGAAGCTGAGGGGGCCACATGGAGACCTCTGCCAGCGATGAGTTGCTTCTGCTGTTGATGGAACCTGAGTCCTGGAAGTGAGGAGCCATGTGGAGACCCCTGCCAACGCCGGGATTCTGCACCCATTGACCTGTGACTTCATGAGTCAGAAGGAGATTTTATAGACTGATTTCAGGCATATGGGTTAATATCAGACTTATGACTTTGAACTGCACTGGGCTCAAAGTCCTGTTTCTCTTGTATATAAACCTTTTCCTTATATCTATATGCGTGTCTATGAAATGTGTTCCTCTAGTCTACCCGGACTCACACACTCAGTAATCTGAACACAGAGCCACTCCCATTTCCCTCAGAAAGTAAACAACAGTTACTCTTCAATTGTCCTACCTACTAGGTTAGAACTGGATCTAATTCCAGATAAAAAACTACCGATATCAGAAATGTTTAAGATGTCCTAGATGGTAAAACCAAACAAACAAACAAAGCAACTGTGGATTTCAGTTTTTTAAATTCTAGTTTGAAACCAACTGTTCTAATTGACTTCCTCAAGCTAGATGGATCAAAAGCTAGTCATTTGAAGGATTAAACTTGACGGCCTGCCATATCTGACCTTACGCACACCTACAAAAGAAGTTATTTCAACCAAGCAATCATTTCAAAGGAACTAGCTTGGCAGATAAAGGAGGGCTAGCTCCTCAAACTCAGACAGGAGGTTTTTGCCTCCCATATCGTGCACAGAATTGATCAAGAATAGGTTCAGGGAAGATGTAAAAACAGCCTCCAGTTTCTAAGCAAGTAAATTGAAAACATAAAAAGGCATGTTGGAACACATACTTTAATAATACATGCCGGGAAAGTAATTTCTATTAATTAGCATGTACATTATTAATAAAATATTTAGAACTCTTACCTCAATTTAGGTGCAATCAGGAAATTAAAGTGCTACTAATTCCAGCCTAAAGGTTGATGGTGGAATATTCAAAAGATAGCAGGCAAGTCCTGACAAGTGGCAAAGGCACTATTCACAGGAAGGAAAAGGATCCGCAACTCACAAAGGACAAATCTGATTTGAAGCAATGCACGTCCCATTTCCAATCTCATCAGCCATGGGCACCAGCTATGCACCTTTTCCCTTAGAAATGCTCCCAGCCCTTCCACTAAGTAATTCTACCTTTAACTCTGCACGCCATTAGCTCTGCATTCTGCGAGATGCCATTAGCAATTCCCTCCATGTAGAGGTGAGGACAGGAAAAAGTCTTACTGAAAGGGCTCGCTTTCTGCATAGTCAGGTGTAAGGGGTTCCTAGAGACCCCAAATGTCTTTCTCATCAAAGCCTAAAATTTCTCTTAATGTTGCTTGCTGCCGCCAACCTCTCCTCATTTCCGTCCCCACCGCCAGCCCCCATGTGTACCTGCCAGACTTTTCCTGCCTCACTGAGAGGGAACCTCAGACCCTTTGACCTGGCTCCGCCCAGTCAGATTGACTGACGCCCCCGCCCCCGCCCCATCTCAAGCACGGGGAGCCCTAAGGGAGGACTCTTTCCAAACCATTAGCAGTTACGCAGACAAAAAACCAGGCCTTTTGGCGCCAATAAAGAGTTCTGGTCTCAGAAACCCACGGGGGCTGTTCTGCCCTGCGGTTGCTATGATGAGACCGTTGCTATGATCAGAATCCACTCGATAGCAGAGGGCACAGAGTGGCAGGCCCACGGGTTCTAGCTCACGTTTATCCCACTGCTCACCTCCAACCCGTGGACCCACTTAGGATGCTCGGAGGAGCCTTGGTAGGGTTGTGGTTAGGATTGGGCTGCCATCCGCATGGTTGGCAGTTCGAAACCACAGCAGCTCCACGCAGGGTGGGGGAAGGGAGGGGAGCGCGGAGGCAAGCTGGGCCTTCTAGTCCCTAATGGGTCACTATGACTCAGCATTGACTGGATGGTTGCAAGTTTGGTTTGTTGGCTTGTTTGTTTGTTTGTTTGTTGGGGCACTTTTCTAAACGTCAGTCCCAGTTCAGAACTCCTCTTTTTCTTCAAACAGAATTGAGTTCCTCTCTGGTCTGGTAATTGACAACGACTGGAATGTTTCCTTATTTAGTAATAGCAATGACTTCTCTGGTTGGTGCAAAGGAGGCATACATAGGCAGCTCCCTGAAAGGTTGGTAGTTCCAGCCCACCAGAGAAGATGCCTCCAGGGAACGTTCTGGTGGAGAAAAAAATCATTGAAAGCCAAGTGGAACACAGTTACACTCTGATATATGCGCGCGCGCGCGCACACACACACACACACACACACACACGACTGCCAGAAACCAAAATCAAATCAACAAGTGGTCAAGAGCAATTATGTGCCAGGGAAAGTCGCGTTAATAGTCGCATAATAACCCTGTGTGATGGAACGCATTGTTTTCTCCATGTTATAAAGGAGAAAGTTGTATCACGAAGCATCACTTGGCTAAAAGCATAGGCCGACAAGTGACAGGGCTCCACAGCAGTCCCAGGAGTTTGAATTTCCACTGGTGAAACCTCTTTCTGCTGCGGTTTGAATCCTCCGTTGTTGGGTGGAGTGTTAGTTCCTTGCCATCGGCTTATTGTCAAGCAAGGGAAATGTAAGCTTTTGAAATCATGGACTGTTTCTGATAGTCTTTCTCCTTCACGCTTGGCACTCAGCAAGTGAGAGTTGTTATTGTTACTCGTTATGATCATTATTAACTGGGTGCTGATTTTATTTATTTTAAACATTGCCTTCTTTGGTCCATCTTTTTTAAAATCCAACCTCCCCACTATGCCCTGAGAATATTAATATTGTTTCCCAAGATCTTGGTGTGAATACAGTTATTAGATTTGCCGGCCACAGGAAAGCAGCAGCAGCAGGGAGGGGAAGCCTGGAAAGGACAAGCAAAGGTTGTCACTGAAGACAAGCCACCTACATCCCAATTATCCAGCGACAGCTTGCCTCTGCCTTGTGACATATTGTTCTTGATTAATTGTACAATCACTAATAGAAAACATTAACTAAAGTGTATTAATATTAATGTGTGATGAATAGTCATTTGCATGAGTCTGTGCAGCTTGACTTCTGACCGTTTGGATTTGATTCTAGCGAATCTATATTTATGCCTATGGAGAGTCTTTGAAAGACCATGGGAGCCGAGGGTGGAGAGTGCATATGGCAAGAATAATGTTCATTATCTTATTAAACCCCAGTTCTTCCCAGGGAGGTTAGAAGACAGCTGGCAAATTTTATCCCTCATTTACAGATGGAGACTTGTTGGCTTATAGTAATTCCATAATATGCCTTTAAGTCCAGAAGGGAGCAAATTGAGGACTAAGGATGAATAGACATTCTCTGGTGCTGCCTGGCACCTACCTGTGGCTATCGCAGACTGACAAACCCTGAAATATAATGCCAGGAATCAGTTCAATTAAAGCTGCCCAGGACAGGAAAGGTACCGTGCGTATGCCTCTCCTGAAACACTTAGTCTTTGCTCATGTATCTAAAAGTTAAAACAGCAATCAATTGCTGCTGAACTAGTTGCAACTCCTGGTGATCATGTGTGTGTCAGAAGAAACGTTTTTCTGAAGTAGATCACTGCCCTTTCCTTCCAAGGTGACTCTGGATAGAGTTGACCCGCTAGCCTTTTGGCGAACAACTGGGTCTCTTCAGCATTGGAGATACTCACCCCTTAAGCATACTGTCATCAAGTTGATTCTACCACTTTGTAATCCCCAAGGACAGCGTCGAGCTGTCCTATAGGGTTTCCAAGGCTGAAGTGTTTAGGGAAGTAGACTACTACGTCTTTTTCCAGGGGAGTAACCAGTGGGCTTGAAACACCAACCTTTGGGCCACAGGGGCTCTTTTGAACACTATAATTTAGACTCACATCACCCTCATTGCCACTGAGTTGACACCAACTCATAATGACTCTATCAGACATCAGAGACCCTCCCTGTGAGTTTCCAAAACTGTAACTCTTCACGGGAATAGAAAATTCTCCCTTTCTGCTGAAGAGCAGCTGGTAATTTAGAACTGCCGACCTTGAGGGTAGCCGTGCAACTATTAACCACTACGCAACCAGCACTCCTATTACCTGTATACTCAGATACATCCTATTAGTCTGCATATCTTCATCCAAGGCCCGATAGCTTAATTATGATATGCTTGTATATTGTGCTTCAAAGCACTTATACTTCTAGCCGTGATCTCACTTAATTCGTAAGTCTTCATGAGCTATTATTCCCATCGTCCCAAATTTTATAACTAGATTTTGTTGTTTTGACTTGGAAAAGAAAATACTTTAAGAGTGGAAGAACGAATATGCTTTCCCAAGATTCCTCCACCTCTTTGCATGTTCTGTTCCCACTGTTTGTGTCCCTCTTCCCTAAAGTTGTCACAAACTGTTTCTTACTCTTTTCCGAATTGCCAGCATCCATCAAATGCCTATTGCACGTCATGTTTAATGCTTATGGCACCAATGATGAAGAGGGAGATGATGGTGGTGATACTGGCATGATTTTAACATATTCACTTAAATACTAGCTTCTACATTTACCCTACTGAGAAAGTTAGGACTGACTTATGCTTTTTTCTTTTGCAACATTAAGGTTCCAGTGAATCTCTTTTGACTGTTGTCAAGGGATGTAAATGGCCTTGTCATAAGACAGGGAACATTGTAAAGCTGACTATGGTAGATATAGTTAGGTTAAAATAGAATGTCTTATTTGAGCTCCCCTTTGACCCACTTAAATGTTGTTTCAGGGTTGTTTTGTTTTGTTTAAGAATGTGGATTAAGCCTCCAGTGGATCCCATGTGACACTAGGCCAGGGACAAATATATTATGCATTAGAAAATGAATTACTTCAGATATAGTCAGGTCAAAATTTAGCACCTTATCATATGATCTCCCTTTAACCCATTGTAAAGTTGTTCTAGTTTCTAATGTTTTCTACATTCTTTCTAGTTTAGGTTTTTCTCTACTTTGTTTTATTGTTGTTGTCAGGCTTTTGTTGTTTGTTGTATGTGTTTCTGTATATGAAATCCAAGATAGGTAAATCTATAGAAACATAACTGGGTTAGTAGTTTCTTGTGGTTATGACAGAGAGGTCAGGGAGAATGGGTCACTGACAATAATGAGTCCAAGAAATAAGAGACGGTGCTAAGAATGATTGTGGCAATGAGTGTACAACTCTTTTGGTATGATTGAACTGTTGAATTATATGAATTGTGTACCAGTAAACTGTTTGCCTGTTTGTTTGTTTGTTTGTTTAAAAAAAACCACCTTTTAAAAAAATAAAGAATCAAGGTTTCTGAGTACATTTGTTTTCAATTCCATAATTTTATCGTGGAGAAGAACTGAAATAATGAAGTCTATTTTGGATATGAAAACTGTTTGTCTTTCTCCAAGCGAGTTGGAGGTCTGTGAACCCGATCCAACATCTAGAGTCAGTAAAAAGCAAATACACTTTTCCACAGCATCCACTTATTTTGCATGAAGCTCACACCCCTAAGGACTTACTTTCAATTGATTGAAGCAGGACTGTCAATTCAGTAAGGATCTTGCATCACATGCTAGCCTTCTTACACCTGATTGGCTGGTCATAGCAGATCCCATTATGGAAATGATTACTCTATGCTAGCTCACATAGTGGGAGAGCACTGTATCTTAACTGTCAAACCATCGGAATCCTGGCCCAGCCAAGTTGACATATACCCTAACTACCACAACTTGCAAAAAGGGCAGGTCTAGCCTAGCAATAAATGAAAGAAAATATATATGTATATATTTTACATAACTTCAAAGCCTCTCATTTCTCTCATGGAAAGGGGCTACTTCTTGTTGCTTTTGTATGTTTATATGTTTTGAACACATGTCCTGCTTTCTGTGGATCTCTGTATGTTGATATTCATCTAACCCTAAAGAAATATTTGGCAACAGATGTGAGTGAATCATACAACTCAAGATCTATTCACTTTGGTAAATCTAATTTGTCATGGCTGTGGATGACATCCAAGTAGAACCGAATCCTCCAAATAGCCCTTTGTGTATGAAATTAATGTAATTCCACACTGTGAACCAAGGTTCCTACGGCAATCCTCCCAGTAGGAGCTACTCTGAATTGATATCTTTTTTTTTTCATTTCTCTGTGTATTAAAGGAAATTTGCCTCTTCTTAAAATATCCCGTTCTTATCCAAGTACACAGAGATTAACCTAGCGCTTATCTCAACCCAGTGGTTGAGTTAAAGTGAATTGTTCCAAACTAGAGCTGCAGGAAATCAGTCTTGTGTGATGTAAAGAGTGATTCATGGGCAGGAGAAGAGATTCAGGCCCCAAGCTTTTCCTACTTAAGTTCATAACTTTGTATAAACCACAGTATCCTTTTGAACTCAGAGGAAAGAGGAAAGGCTGAGCAAAACCAACCATTTTTTACAAACTAAACCACTACACGAAGTGAAGTTTCCCCAAGACTTCTGTCCAATGCTAATTGCGGCAGCTCCGGCTGTAGTGGTTGTGAGGACCAGAGTCTTGCCCGAGCTTTTCGCCACCACCACCACCACCACCCCAGGTGATACATCATGAAACCAGGCTTTGCAGGACTCAGTTTGGAAACTTAGCCAGATCACCTGAAAGATCATTCCCTACTTGCAATGATGTCCTTGGTTGTATTGGCTGTAATTACATTCCAAAATATGAAGTGCAAATGATGTTTTAACCTTGCCCCTATGCCAGGGTGGCATCAGAAGCTCTCTGTTCTGATTAACTCCATCTCTTGATCCCTGTGCAATATGATTCAACAAATACTGATTTTAATAATAATAGCATGCCGTGTTTGAATAACATTTGGAAGTTTTAAAACTTTATCACATCATCTTCCTTAACCCTGTTAATAATCTATGAACTCCATATATAACTATCCATTTTAGATACCTGAGAAACTGAGATGCACATACGTGAGGTGGCTTCTATCCAAGTGCACACGTAGAATTATGTCTTACTTGTTGCTACTGCCTTTGTTTGTTAGTTGATAACCTTGCACCGCTTTATAAAGGATTTGTGATCATTTACAGAAAAGTATCTTTCAATCTTTTATCTATATGATATCATCACTTTGTCCTATAAAAAGGGAATAATCATATACAAATAATCAGCTCGCAGGACTACTGAAATATAAATGAAATGAAATGGCAAGGTCAAGAGTGAGTAAAGAGAAAGATACACTAGGTAAAGAGCACATAGCTACTATACGGAAGAGGTTCTCCCTCTTATCCTCATTCACCATCTCTACCTTTCAGCGTACATACAATGCATTGCTCTGGAGCAACTGGGAGCAAAGACATGAACAAATCTCTGTCCTAACTTCCTTCAAAGCATTTGGATGGACTAGAAAGGACCTCTAACCTTTGGGGTACAGATACAATATGTTGTTTGTCTCCAACTACTAGCCTAAAATTCTAACCCTTACAATTCCTTCTTCTGATATGTTACTGAGTGTAATCCCAGTTAAATTCCACGTGATTCATATTCTGTTACATATGAAATAGATAACAGACATCAAGTATATTACAACCTTATGCCAAACAGGATGAAATGTTGCCTGGCCACTTGACCTCCTCGTTGTTACTAGCAGTGTGTTTACCCATCTCCCTCATTCTTGTTGACCCTTTGCTTCACCAAACATATTGACCTTCTCCAAAACCCCTCCTCTTCGTGACATATCCATCACAAAACGGTCAGACCATTCCCACGATCCTCAAGATTATTTTGGCAGATTTTCTAGATTAGAACACTTGGGTTTTCTTTCTAGACTGTTTAACTTGGAAACTCTTCCTGCCCACCCAAAGTAATGCTGCTGGTATTTGAAATACAAGTGACTTCACCTTCCGCAATACAGGAACATGCAAATCATTACAGTGCATCAAATGGGCAGATGGGTCACAGACAGATAGACAGAGTGATTTGGAATATTAGCGTAATCTCATTCAGATTATTTATAATTTAGTTCTGTTTTTGTAAAACTTAAATCTCTCACTTGATGATTGATGCTTTTTTCTCCTTCTCTGCCACACAGGACAGACTGCACAGGAATCCCCCGTGCTCAGGAAGATAAGAGGTGTGGTTTGCTTCTTACTTTCTTTGGTGTCAGGTCCTTAGCTTGACTGCCCAAAACAAGGTTATTCCTCCCTTTCTCTTAGTTGTCAGTTCAACCCCAATCAATCCGAGCTGCGTTGGTTTGAAAGGTGCTTCATTTCTAACTCAGTCCTTGGCACACCTACTCTTTTTGAAAGACAATTGCAGGTTTCCCACTGAATAGTCTTTGGTACGGATTGAACCACGCTTTGCAAAATAATGTGAAGGAATTACAATTTCTGTGCCTGTGGATGCAACCTAAAGTAAAGTAATTCAATCTAGTATGATCAAACCTGTCAATCAGATGAAGTCATACCAGTGTGGAGAAGATCCTAAATCAAGTCACTTCTGAGTTACATAAAAAGTAGCAAGGGCTGAGCCCCCGGTGGTGTAGTGGTTGTGCACGGGACTGCGGCCCACTGGGATGGAGGTTCAATTCCAGCAGTGGCTCCACAGGAGCAAAAGCTGGGCCTCCTACTCCCACCATCAGAGGGCAGTGATGCCCCCCCCCAAAAAAAAGTACCAAAAAAGAAACACACACACAATGACACTCATCTGTTACACAGATAAGATCAGATACTTTGTGAGGACCACCAAGGAACAACAGCACCACACACACAAGCACACATACAGGATCACCAAGGAAAAACAACAAAAAGAAAGAAAAATAAGAAAGAAAGCAATTTCTTGTGCTGGGAAAAGCCCTGGTTGTCCAGGACTACCAAACAGGAAGGAATAAACACATGTAAAACTCTGATTGGGACTTTTATTCTCCAGATCTGTGAAAAAAATAAAATAAATAAATTTCTGTTTTTTAAGTCAACCACTTGTGATATTTCTGGGATAGCAGAACTAAGAAACTAAGATAGCCTCCTGTTAGTCTGGGTAAACTAAGCAAACAAATTCATAAACACTCACATGTGCATAGAAAAGTGCTTTACATAGAGTCATTGCATATTCAGAAAATATTCCAGTCCAGTCCAGATCAAGACCATAAGTCCAATATTAATTAGGCCATGTGTCCAAAACTAGTCCATAAATTCCTCTCTAGATTCACACAGCCATGCAATAATGCCAGATGCAGGAAGTTCGCAGGCCAGTAGGTAGGAAGTCTTGTGACTCCAGAGGCATAAGAAGCATCCCTGGGCTGACAGGGGTCTCCAAGTGGCTCCTCCAGCTCCAGGTCTCTGACTGCATCAGTGTAGCTCCATCAGCCTTATCGTCTGTAATGTGTCACAGGGAGTGTCCAGTGTCCCTCCTCCCATGAGATATTTATCTCCTTCCTGTCTCCATATGAGGTCATCAAGCTTCTACCTGATTGACAAGCTAAACTGCACCCCTTCAAACTGGCAACAGATTGTGTAACTACCACACCCCCTAAGTGGGCTGACAGCACCAGACTGAATGTTTCCTCCCTGTTTATCACCAGATTTCCAAATAGTCCACTAGACACTTTTTGTGCCAGAGTTTCCTGTTCCAGCCCATGTAATCATTTTGGAATTAATACCAAGCAGAGGAATTAAGCCCAGGCAGCTGCAGCTACATAGACTGAATGAAGGCTGCAGCATGGATAGACTGTTCATAGGTTTACCCCTCTCTCTCCCGACTCATTTTCATTGATCCAGAATAATTGAAGGCTCCATCAGTTCAGGAACTTGGTAACATTCTGGCAAGAAACAATCACTACTCCCCAAACTGAAGGAAGAGGAACATAGTGTAGATGTTTCATATGTTTGTGGGGAAGAAATTTTACTAAATGCGCTCCTCCAATGTCAACTTCTTCCTGTCCCATCAAGTCTCTTCTTGCAGCACCTGCCATATAGTGAGGGTGTAGAAATTATTTCTCAGAAATCATTATTTTCTTCAAGCAATTTCCAGAAGTGCCTAGTCTAGGCAGTGTACAGATTCTTTTGGGTGTTTCATGAGATTTCTAGAAGTCTTAAAAAAATAATTTTCAGGATAAAACAGCATCCACGGCAAATGTCTGGAAGTATGTACTAGGGACTTTCTTGATGATAGAGAAATTCAGAAGATCCAGAAAAGAATGAAAGAGCAAATTCAAATCAAGGAGCCCTTTCTCCAAAGTAAATTTTATCTTATTGCTCTGAAGAAGACCTACACTAGGTTAAAGTGAATGAAGAGGTCCCTTGTGGTACAATATTTAAAGGGATGCCAGAAAACTCAAAACACACAAACTAAAAAGATACATTCTATTTTAATGCGACAGTTTCAAAAAATCAAAACCAAAGTCAAAAATCCCAGGAGTGACAAAGTAGTTGAATATTAAGCAACCAAGGATTAGTATTCTGATTTATTTTTCTTTTGTCTCAGGTTCCATATGGTTTGGCATAGCCATGGTTAAGGGGTGAATGTTATTTTATTAGCAAAGAATAAAATAAGGAAGGCTGAGTGGCCCTAGTCTAGTTTCAAATTCTTGGCCATTTGTTCTCTGGGACAAAAGAGAGAACTGTAGGCAACAAGCTGAAATGAAAAGGAAAACATGTAAGTAGAAACCTCAAGAAGCAAAGATGGGCAAGTCCTGATGAAAAGTCCTGGGCAGCCTATGAATATTTAGGGGTTTCTTTTGTTTGTTTTCAGTTATCTGGTTGATAATTCTCTCATATTTACCCTCTGCTTGAATCTACTTCAGAACTTATTTGACATAAGACCACAGCAATAGCCCTGTGCCTTGTGCATTTTATTTTTGCTGTTTCCACGTGTCGTGAAGTTGGCTCTATCTCCTGGAGACCCTGCATACAAGAGCACCAAGTGCCATCAAGCCCTGTGCCATCGTCATAGTTGCTGTCATGCTTCAGTTCATTATTATAGACACCGTGTTAGCCCCTCTACTTAAGTTTGTTTTCCTGGCAGTCCATGGCTCTTCCCATTGTCTTCTCCAGCACTATGATTCAAGTGTACCAGTTTTTCTTTGGTCTTCTTTAATAATTGTGTAGCTCTCTCATGCATATGAGATTACTAAAAATACCATGACTTGGGCCAGGTAGACCTTGGTTTTTTAGCACTTTAAAGAAACCTTTGACAGAACATTTACTCAAAGCATTTGATTTCTTCAAAATGCTGCTTTCTCCAGGGCTGCTTCTCTGGGTGTTGGGAGCGGATGATGGCTTCAGACTGAAAAGAGTCTAGACTGCCATATCAAATTGTTCTCATTTCGTAGTTATTGGAGACCCATAATGAGTTTTAGTTAAAAGTTGGCAGGCTCAGGTCATGTATAATTAAGCAAGCATGTGCACTAGCCGTCACCTCTGGATACAGCATCATGATCTAATGTAGTTTCTATTACTTTGTTCTCATTGACACACAAGAGTTTTGGTATTAACTTGACTATGTGCATGGGGGTGGGCAATAATGGGATGTCCTGCACATCTACTCCTTGCTGGACCAGAAGAGTAGATAAAGGATGGTGTGGTAGTCATGTGCTTATGTTAATTTTATGATTGAAATGTAGGGGTGGAGTCTAGCCTGTTAATCTAGAGATAGCCATTGAGTAGCCAATGAGGCCTCTATGTGGGCATGGCTTTCTCCTGAGACTTCTGGGAAATCTCGCAATATTTCCCTGGTGAAGATGAGAAGCTATCTTCCTCAGTTGTTGGGAGTTAGTCTCACAGACAATTAATCATGGACAAGACAAGCTGGCAGCATTCAAGAAGCTGGAGAAGCCGGCGGAGAGATCACACAGCTTTGCTCTGATGGAGCCAGACCTCTGAAGTTGGAGTGGCCAGATGGAGACTTCTGCCAGCGATGAATTGCTTCTGCTGTTGATGGACCATAAGCCCTGGAGGCAAGGTGCCCTGCCAGCACTGGGATTCTGCACCACTGACTTCGTGAGTCGGAAGAAGACTTTATAGACTGATTTCGGGCATACGGGTTAATATCAGACTTATGACTTTGAACTGGACTGGGCTACGATGCTTTCTCCATGCCCCATTCCTTTTGTATATAAACCCTTTCCTTATATCGATATGTGTGTTCTTGAATTTGTTCCTCTAGTCTACCCGGACTAACACAGATGGCCTGAACTACACAAACAAGTTTCAGACATAGTCCATGGGGATAGGAAGGAGTTGGATGACAGAAAACTTTTCAATTACTAATTTTAATCTCTGACTCATGGCAATTCCTAACACAACGTAATCGGACTCCTGTGATAATTTGAGCTTTAATTGGCTGGTTTGGGATATCGACAGCCAGACCTTATAGCCTCGTCTGTCATAGTCTGAAAAGCTCCTCTGAAACCTCTGTGGCACCATCATGACATGGAATCCCTCACTGATAAATGGGTGATACCCATGCATGGGGCGGGTAAAAATTCTATACTGAAACACCAATAGTTTACTGAACAATGTTGACCATTTCATTTAAAGGGTTCACATATTTGGTGTTAGGGGAAATTGCAAGATGAAAATGTGTCTCTGTGTTGGCATAGTGGCTATGTTTTGGCCTACTAGCCACATGGTGAGTAGCTTGAAAGTGCCAGCTACTCCTTGGGAGAAGGAAAATTCTTCTGTATTAAAGAGTTGTAGTCCTGGGGACCTCACAGGCAGTTCCACTCTACTCTAAAATGTCTCTATGAGTTGGAATCAACTCGAGGGGAGAGAATTGGGTTTTGGAGTTTAAGGAGCCTTGTTGTCACGGGGCTACTAACCACAAGATCAGTGGTTCAAAGCCATCAGTGCCCTGCAAGAGAAAAACAAGGTTGTCTTCTCTTGTTAAGATTTAATTTCAGATACCCTGTATATGGTGGCTATGAACTGGAATGAACTTAATAGCAGTGGATTTGTTTTGTTTTAGCTTGTCTCCCTCATAGATATTACTTTCCAAGACAATTTTTTGTTAAAGATATGTTTATCACATACCCTCAAATCCCCAGACCTTCCGTGCTTACTGAAAAATAATAAATATCTCTGAATAAGATGGACTCATTTATCTCTTGTAGCCATAGTCAGTCATTTAAAATGAATTATTCTTAATTCAACAAATTTGGATGGAAACCTGAATTCAGGGGCTGAACATGCAAAATCTGCATGGTTTTATTTTACAAAGAATGTCTGTCTATACAACTATTTCTCTATTCCCTCCCTACTTGTGTACAGTTGAGTGCTGAGAATTCCTTTCCTATCATATATACACCTGAAACAAAAGATTGCATCCTGCAAATCCTTCAACTGGGGTCACTGGTTTATTGGGATCTTGGCAGTTACAGTCAGTGGAATTGCCTCTACCCTTAAATGAGACAATTTTCCACTAGGAGAACAGTTGGGGGTGGCAGGAGAACATAATGTTAAAATGCAGTTTTCTGGATGGGAGGTTTTCATTATCCCAATTTGCTATGTGTCGACCTCATTTTTGTCAGTGGGCATAAAATAATTGATCAGAGAAACTACATCCTCTAATTAACTTGAAGAATACCAACATAATTGGGCAGCCTTTAGGAGCAGTAAGTTGCCTAATGCTACCTCTTGCTAGTTTAAAAAAGATGAGTAAGCCATCTGGGAGGAAAGACTTGTCTGTCCTGCTGCAGGGTGTACACCATTTATCATGCTGACTGAGCTGTCATATCAGTGGGAGGACCCTGGAGAGCCCTGACCATTAGATTCAAGGCTGGTGCCGATTTACAGAAACACAAATGCACTGAACAGGAAAGAAGAGCTCCTAATCTCTTCCATTTTCTTACATTACCCCGAAGGCCAGAGAATTAAATGAAACAGTAGAAGATGACAATGTTAGAGGGTCCAGAATGCATAACAGGAAAAGTATTAAAATAGCTCAATAGTTTTATTGTATATGTGTGTTAATCTTACCCCCAAATGAGGAACAAGGGGAGCAAATGCTGCCCTTTGGTTATACCTATTTCTCAGCAAGGAAGTGATACACTAATTCTGTTTGCCTTCCAGAGATTCTCGTGCCTATAACAACAGTAACAACAGGAAACCTGAAATAGAAGGTAAACTAAACTCAAAGACAACCTGCTGAGCACACCCTCTGGATAACATGACCAGTAATTTGTTGGAGGGTCTTTAGTGGATTCTCCAAACCCATTACTCTCTCTCTCCTCTCTGCCAACCATCTCTGTGAGAAGAACAACCTTTAAAAATTCATATTCATCTAGGTCAGATTAGGTAGAATAGTCTCATTGGTGAAGTCTAATACTATGTCTGCATGTGGTTAGTTTAAATAGTATCAATACGGCTGCTGCCATAGATCACAAAAATACTTTGTGGGCAGGTACAGGGCCAAACCATCCCTTCCTAGAACCATATTTCTATTTATCCACTTACCAAATTTTTGGGGAATGCCTACTGTGGCAGTTACATATAATCTCCTGTCAACTTGCAAAGAGGTGGAATCTCTCAATCACGCTATTGGCAAGAGAATCTCTGTGGGTATGGCCTTCCCCTGAGATTTCTGGAAACTCCTGTCTTCTTCACTGGAGACGAGTGACACACTCTGCTTCATCTTCCTGCTGACAAGCCACATGGAGCTACACTGATGTAGTGAGAGCCCTGAACTATACGAGCCACATGGAGACCCACACCAGAGCTGAAATGCTAACACCACCGTTGAATCCACAAGATTTTCCACCCACTGGCCGATGATCTTTCTGCATTCAGCATCATTGCATGTGGTGCATGTGTCTAAAGAGGAATTTATGCACCAGTATTGGACATATGGGCTAATATTAGACTTATGGACTTGATCTGGACTGCGCTGGGATGTTTCTCAATATACAATTGCTCTTTTATATAAAGCTCTTTCTTCTATACATCAGTGTCTCTGGAATTGTTTCTCTAGTCAACCCAGACTAACTCAACTACAAAATCCAGGAGTTGTTCTTGAAACTAAAGATAGAAATTTTCATATGCTATTATTCTATCTTTAGATAGTTAAAGAATTGCTGAGCTGATTGTAAGTTGCCCTGAACTTACGTACAACAGACTGGAAGTTGTCCATCCTATAGCCACCTCACAGTGCCTCTTATGTTTAAATCCATTCCTTTGAATATTGTACCAAGCCATCTTAGCCTCATTTTTCCTCTACTTCACCTAGTAGGTCATATTCTAGTCCTTGATCTCTCCAATTTAAGTGCCCAAGGTAAGCAAGTCAAACAATATCCTGTTGTGATGCAGAGTTTTTTTAACTGACTAAATTTTCAAAGTAAATCTCCAGGCCTTTCTTCTCCATCTATCTTAATTTGGAAGCTATTGAGATTGTGCATGATTATTATTTGAACACAGATGAGGAATCATGTTTTTCTTTGGGATAAGGAAAGTCAAAGTAAAGTGGCATAATGTCAAAATTGTTTCAACATTTGAATAGCAGTTTGCCTGCCAGACATAATATTCCTAATGCCTTGAATATATCAACTCAATCGGTTCAGTCAAGTAGCTCTCTCCTTTGGTTAGAAAAGAGTGATCAGAGGTGAAAACCAAAGTAAAATTAAGTTTTTGCACCTAATATAAAAAAATGTCACTTTGTGCAAAAGGAAAATTGCTATTCCTCTGCCAAAGACTATATCTCAAATTCCAATAGTAGGAGCACTGATGTCCAGTGGGGTGCGTGAAATTTAATTGGGATGTGTGAAGATCAAACCCATGAAGAGATTGGTATTACCAAAAGTAGTTAAAGGTCATAAGTATTTTCTTTTACCAATCATCGAAAGTCCCCAGAATAATAAATCAAGACCCTTGTGCTATTTTTATATACAAAGAATCAAAGGGACTTTTCCGATTAGAATACATCATTCACTGAATTCACTAAACCATGAATCGATAGCGATTATTTGCCAGGAACTATGCTAGACCCTATCCATCACCAAGCCAAGCCCCCTGCCCTTGAGCTGATGCTGACTCACAACGACCCGGTAGGACAGAGTGGAACTGTTCCTGTGAGTTTCTGAGGCCGTCACTCTGGACAGGAGGAGAAGGAAGATCCATCATTATCCTGAGGCACGCGTGGTGGTTTTAAACTGGTGACCTTGCAGAGAGCAGCCCAGTCGGTGACCGCCATGTGCCTAGGGCTTCTCGGCCCTACTGATACAGAATGACAAAGACATAATCCAGGAGCTTGATTTCTTCTTTTGGCAAAACAACTGCAGAGTCTTTCGTTAGTACAGCCAAAAAAAGGAAATTTTCTAGAGTAGATAACTTCGATGTTTGAGAAGTATCCATGTGAAGACTGGGTAAATGTTCTAATAATGCATGAAAGCAATAAAAAGAATCCACCAAGGAAAGTATTAATACATTTAATAGGAAATTCAACTCAATTCTGTTAAGGAGAGCAAGTGGAGTACAAAACTTCACTAGGTTTCGAACTGTGATCATAAGTAAATATATGACACAAGTATGAATCCCTCTAAAAGTGTTAATATTTATTATTTACTTTTTCATATAATGATGCACATTTTCTTTTTTATTTACCCCATGATGCACATTTTCATAGGAACACATGATTCCACTAGACTCCAAGGCAGAAAACACCAATTGCTTGAACAATACTATATTTAAAATATTAACTTCACTGGTAATCAAATAAATGCAAATTAAAATGAGATACTATTTTGCCTATCAAATTAGAAAAGAAAATAAAGGATAATCCCTTATATTAATGAGGATGTGGTGAAACAGATGTTTTCATCACTGCCTGTTGTTAGCAAATTGTAGTGACCTTTCTGGAAAGTAATTTGGCAACACATGTGCTAATCCTAAAATTGATTCTACAAATGAAACTATAATTTTAATATTCAGGTATATCCTAAGAAATTGTTGAAAAATTTACACAAAACTATGTATACAAGTCACTTATAATTTTAATGTTTTAGAATATAAAATCCTTAATGGAAAGCAGCTTAGTAAAATGGCATTCACTCCCACACTATGTACAATATGCCTCAAAAACCAAAAAAAAAAAAAAAAATGCTGTTTCACAAAACCTTGGTCTAAGAGATGAAATGTGAAGACATTATACTGAATCAAATAACCCAGTCACAGAAACATGAGTAATGAATGACTTTACTTCTTAAAAAGACAAAGAAAGGCAAATGTATACAGATAAAATTTTATTAGTGGTTACCAGTGGCGAGAAAGCAGGGGGTCAGGAGAATTAACAGTGATGGGGCGAAATGTATTAAGGATAGGCTACACAGTTGGTTATCATAACTGCTGTGAATAAGTTGCACATCTGTCCGATGTTGAGCTGGTAAAAGTTATGTGATAAATCCATTTACAACAGCAACAAAAAGTAGGTGCTGGGTCTGCTCATGAGTAGTCAAAAAACTCAGGGGATTTGGTTTCTTGGTTTGGCAATATCATCAGATATTCCATTTAAATTGCTAATAAAGTGTTGAACTATGCAGTCCTACCACATAGATTGTTGCTTAGTTCTTAAAAGCTTGCAAGTGGTTTTCCAAGTCAGAGCATTTGGTCTCTATTTTTCTCAGGCATGGCCTTATACTTAAACCAAGAAGAAGGAAAATTTAGGAATCAGAAGAGGATAGAAAATGTGTGTCTAATCTCTTTTTTTTAATAACTCCCTTTTATTCCATGGAAACAGAAGATAGAATTGTACCCACCCACTATTACTAAATATTTTGATTGAAGACTCCATACAAGAATTCTGAATAAAATGGGGAAAATGGAGAATAAAATGTCAATTCTCTATACTTTGAACCAACAGGGCTAGATGAATCTATGAAACTATTGTCCTGAGATAATTTTTTTAATTTAAAATAAAATTCCCTGAAGTCTTCTTAAAACTCAACAATTCTCTAGCTATTAATTTTTAAAATATTTTGGCTAGCAAAAACTGTCTATCCTAATTTGTATGGTCTATTAAACTAGCCATACAAAATCAAATAGCAACAGCAACTAGGCATATTAGATAGGAACCTTAAGAGGTAGTGAATTTATGCTGTTGGAGGAGGAAAAATTCAGGAAGAATATGAGAATGATTGTATAATTAATTAATGTCACTGAATTGAATATTTTATGGTTTAATTAATTAATGTTTTGCCATGTACAGTCTCAACAACAATATAAGAGACACATTTTCATATGACAATTGAAGACAAGCTTTCATATTTCAAAGTTTTCTTCAATGATGTTTAATGATTTTAGAACTGTCCATAATACAATGTCCTGGGAAAAAGGTCAAGTAAATAGAAATTTGAATCAGCAAAGAAAGTAAAGAAAAGCAATGAATTATTGTTCACATTTGTCTATACTGAAATTATCTTAAGTATAGTAGTGTAAACAATTAGAGGTTTTGCTAAATAATCAATATACAAATGTCAAAAAACATGGTTATTTTAAATAATAAACATGTAAAAGGATTGCTTTAAATACCAATTTCATTAGCAATAAAAAATAAGATGCTTCTCTATTGTATTTTGTTATTGTGGGTCACATTCTTGACTCTTTTATGCATTTTTCTGTGCTTTTCAGTATCGGAAATCCAGATTGGGCAAATCTGTACACTCACTAATGAATAAGGTCCATCATGGTTTAAAATAAAACAAAAGCTACAGATTTGGGAAGTTAAAGGGGAGCTGATATCTAGGAGTATAAGAAGGAAGAATGTGATTTGAAAGTGATTGTGGTAATGATGGTATAACACTGCTTGGTATGGCTTAAAAAGTGAATAGTATGATGTCTTGTTTATGTCCTAATAAAATTGTCTGGGAAAGCAAAGAAGAAAGGTGTTAAGGAATGGATATATGAGTGGACTTTGTTACGAAAAACTACAAAATATATAGTAGATGTATTAGAAGACCTAAGTGAAGAGAGTAATATGCCACACCTCTAGGAATTATTATTCACTACAGTAAAATTCCAAAAGGAATTTGAAAAACTGACTCAAAAAATTTTACATGTTAAAACAAATAGACCAGAACAAAATATTCTTGAAGTAGGCTTAGGGACTGTGAATGAGAGGTTCTTGTGAGACTTGAGCATGCAATAAAACATGTGAAATTGAATCGATGCTTTATACCATATGCAAAATCAATGTCAAGTGACTTAGAGTAAAATATAAAAGAAAAACATTAACACTTTGAGGGGAAAAACTGCTAGAGAGTATTTATCTGTCATTTATTAGGAAAGATTTCTTGAACAATAAAAGTTAAGGCAAAGGATAGAGTGGAAAATTTGGTATATTCTGGTTCATTAAATTTGAAAATGTTTGCTTGCCAAAAGAAAACATGTTTTAATGCAAAACAAAAGCTACAGATTTGGAAAGATGTGTGCAAAACATTTAATTAGAAATTAATTTTCTAGAATACATAAAGAACTCCTAAAATTAGCAAAAAGAGAAACAAACCCAATATAAAATAAGCTAGAACAGGCTCAGCCCCGGTGGCGTAGTGGTTGTGCACAGGACTGCGGCCCACTAGGTTGGAGGTTCAAATCCAACAGCAAGGCTGGGCCTCCTACCTCCACCACCAGAGGGTAGTGATGGCCCCCCCAAAAAAAAAACAAAAAAAATAAGCTAAAACAACATGAAAAACTATTCACATATACACTACAAAATGGAATGACCACCAATGTATGAAAAGATGCCCAACCACAGAAGCAGTCAGGGGAATAGAAATTATATATCAATATATTTTTATTTCAACTTGGTAAAATTTTAAAGGACACAATATCAATTTTTACTGAGGGCATGGTGTGATAGAAATTCAATATGGCTGGTAGAAATTTAAATCATCGGTAAGGTTGAACCTATATTTTAAATAGGTAATATAATTGGAGTCCTGGTAGCAGATGGGGTTATGTCTTACTAACAGAAAGATCAACAGTTCACTACCACCAGCCACTCGGTGGAAGAAAGATGAGGCTTTCTACTCTTGTGAATTGCTATGGTCGTGGGTGCATAAGTAAATGTGGTGAAGAAAGCTGATGGTGCCTGTCTATCAAAAGATATAAAACATCTGGGCTCTTAAAAGTTTGAAATTGAACAAGCAGCCATTTGACAGAGAAGCGCCAAAGCCCACATCGAAGAAGCACACCAGCTTGTGTGATCATGAGGTGTCGATGGAATCAGTGATCAGGCATCAAAGAACAAACAATTATATCATTGTGGGTGAGTGGGGACCCCTCATGGTGAAGAGAAGGGACCCAAAGCCCATTGTGGGCAACTGGACATCCCCTTACAGAAGGTTGTGGGGAAGAGATGAGTCAGTCAGGATGCAGTATAACACCGTTGAAAGATACAATTTTCCTCCCGTTCTTGAATGCTTCCTCCTTCCCTCCTCCTCACTATCATGACCCCAATTCTACCTTACATATTCTGCTAGATCAGTGGATGTACAAAAGGACAGATAAAAGCTGGAAACATAGGGAATCCAGGACAGATAAACCCCTCAGGACCAATAATGAGAGTAGCAATAATAGGAGAGCAAGGGAAAGTAGTGGGGGGAGGAGGGAACCAATCACAGTGATGTACATATAACTAACTCTCTCCACGAGGGAGCGGACAACAGAAAAGTGGGTTAAGGAAAACATCAGTTAGGATGAGACATGAAAAAATAATAATTTATAAATAATCAAGGGTTCACGAAGGAGGGAGAGGGATGAAAGTGAGAAGTTGATACCAAGGGCTCAAATAGAAAGAAAAGGTTTTTTAAATGACGATGGCAACAAATGTACAAATGTGCTTGACACAATCAATGGATGTATGGATTGTGATGAGCTGTATGACCCTCCAATAAAATTATTTTAAAAAAAGAAAATGTACAGTTCCTGAAACCAACAGGGAAAGTTCAGCCCTATTCTGGTCATTTGGTAGAGGAGTTGGTAAAAGAGAGAAAAATAGATTGGAAAAGTTTATAAAATGTAAACTTTTAGAAGCAGTTGAGTGGTTTCTGTTCAGCTCTACATTTTGCTCAGGAACTATCCCTTAATGTTTTGCTTTACCAGTTTTTTAAGGGCATGCTTTGATTTTTCTCATGAATTCCTATCTCCAACGTGATAAATGATGCTGGGCGAAAGCCATGTAGGTTTGATCTGTCAAAGATTACTTCAGCAAACTTCGACAGATGTATCCCAAATACGCACTCTCTCCTCCGATCCCGAGACACTACACAACCATGATTTCTGTATCCCTCACCTTACCGGCCATAGAAATTGGTCAGAGCATGAAAATCGCTGCATGTCAAGATAATGAATCCAAGTTCCTTTTTCATCATATGTAGGCTGACAGATATGAATCTCAGGTTTATTTTTATCTACATTTCCATTGATATGGGCAGAAATACAAGAATAAAATTTTGGGCATATGAAAAAGCAAAGGTTAGAAAAGCAGCCAGACAATTTTGAGAGAGGACAAGTCCCTGTACCAGGGCCTAAATACAACCACACTGCATCCTGCAGTTTCATTATATAAGCCAATATGCCCTCATTTTGCTTTAGTAGAATCTCAATTGCTACCGAAAAGATCCTAGTAATAGTTCATTCAGATTTAAAATTTGTCTACTCTTGTTTACTGTACAATCAATTTTGAAAAAGTTTACTATTATTACATACATAGGTAATTCTTAAGTAAATGAAGAAAGGCTAGGAACTGAGATGGCAGGCAAAATGAAAATTAACAAACAGTATTATTTACATTCAAAACCAGAATATTTTAAATTATTTTCATAAATATAGATGAAAAATAAAATAAAGTGTAGCCACCAATTTTTGAACTACTTAATGCCATTCATATAAGCTAGTCATTTTGCAATATTACTCCCATTATATATTTTTAAATTGTATACCTTCTTTCATCAATAATAATGCAATAGCTTTTCTCATTTCAAAATGTCACTTCCTATCTTATAGCCTGACAGTATTTTAAATATTGTTACTAACTCAAAGTTGAGATCAATTGGAATATCTGAAAATAAGTCATTCTATTTGAAATTAAAATTCAATGACATTTAGTGAAAAAATACTCGTATTACACAAATTTAACATAGAATATATATATAACAAGTTACATAAAAAATCATACAACTTAAAAAATCATCAAACTGATAGAAAAAATGAGCATGGATATGAAAAGGAATGCAAACATGATTAGTAGTAAAAAATGCAAAGACTAAAAATTCATAAAATTACGTTTTATCTCAGCCATAATCAGATAATTGTAAAATAAAATGGTAACATGTTTTAATAGTTTTATTGGCATAACATTCTATGTCATACAGTTTAATAGTTTAATGAGTTGCACAATCATCATAATTGATTTCAGAAGTTATATTTTTTCTTGAACTCTTTGTTAGCGTCTAATTTCCTGGCAAACTCCCCTGCCATGCCTTTAGGTACCTAGTAATCCAATTACTGTCTCTATATATTAATAATGCCCTGGACTTCACATACAAAAAAATCATATAAACAAAAACAAGAAATGCATGACATGCAAAAAAAATCCAACAGTAAAATATTTGTGATCATTATTCTCAGATAGCACTTACCCTAGGTTATAATCCATATCGAAGGCTGCAGTCTTTGCCTTTCACCAATAAATGTCTTTTGTCATCTTCACTTTCTGCATGTATGGCTTTGCCATCCATATATCATGGGTTATTTAATAAGCTTTCCTCCAAGCATGATGTCAAATTTGTCATATAATTCAATTTCTCAGATTATTTGATAAGCATACAGATTAAGTAAGTGTGGTGAAATGATGTAACCTGGGTGCACATTTTTTTATTTTGAAGCAAACTGTGCTCTCTTGTTACATTTGAAAAACTGCCTCTTGATCTATGTACAGGTTCTACATAGGCACAATGAAATGTTCTGGAATTCCCACTCATCTCAATGTTACCTCTCATTTAGTATGATCTACACAGTTGAATGACTCTGCACAGCCAATTAAACACATGTAAACATCTTTCTGCTATTGTGTGCTTTTATCCAAGGTCTGTCTGATGGCAGTAATGACGGTCCTCATTACACATCCTCTTCTGAATTCATCTTGGGTTTCTGGTGATGTATTGCTGCAACCAGTTATGATATGTTTAATACCATAATGTTACATCATCCATAGAGCAGGGAAATATATATTATAAACCTCTGGTATAAAACACATTTAAATAAAAAAATAAAGAGATGAGAGTGAAAATGGACTTAAGAGTCAAAGAGGTAATTGACAGGGTGCTGTAACATAATGGATAAGAACACACAAGAAGGAATCATCTGCCAATGTTAGAAGTGGCCTCTGAAACCTTAGGCATAGGTTCAAAACATTGTCAGACACCAGAGGCCTAATGAGTGGAAGGAAACCATGGTGAGAGACAGTGCTGGAGGATGCGCCCCTCAGATCAGAGGACACGCAACATGTGACCGAAGAGGAACTGCTTTCTCAGAGTGGAGTCAACACTCGTGAGGTGAATGGAGAAACACCTCTTGGAAAGGAGCCTTCGGGGTCTTTGTTTGCCAATGGGGTGTGACTCGAGGTAAGAAGAAACACCTCAAAAGTATACTAATTATCAGAACGTGGGATGTACTCAATATGAATCTAGGAAAACTGGAAGTCATCAAAAATTAAATGGAATGTATAAAGATTGATATCATAAGCATTAGTGAGTTGAAATGGACTGATGTGGGCTAATGCAAATCAGAAAAATTATATGACTTACTATGACAAAAATGACATAATCAAAAGGAATCGTGTTGCATTCATTGTCAAAAGATAAATTCAAAATCAATCTTGAAGTATAATGTTGTCTCTGATAGAATATTTTCCCCAACAGTTTTTTGGCACGATCATTATATATCATACAATCCAATAGTTCAATTGTTAAATGGAGAATTGTACAGACATACCATATCAAGTTTAGAGCACCAAGTATCACCCTCTCCAACAATCACAATCCAATGTAGTGCTTCTTTCTACCTCCTCCCTCCATTATTTCCTCCTGAAGTCTCCTTTTGCTCTCTGTCACCCACACTCACCTCCGTATTCCCTATATTTCCCTGTAGCAGTTTTTATCATGGTGCATATACTCCTCCTGTGCTTCACAGCTGGGAGACCCAACAGAAAACAATGAAAAAACAAAATCACACTAAGGTGGTGTGTTAGTCCGAGTAGACTAGGGAAACTAATCCTCAGACACTCATATGTGTATAAGAAAAAGGTCTATATACAAAAGCAATTAAACATTAAGAAAACATCCCAGCCCAGTCCAGTCCAAGGTCATAAGTCCGATATTAGCCCATATGTTTGATACCAATCTGTAAGTCCTCTTCAGAGTCACAGAGCACATGCAATGACACCAGCAAAATTACAGGTCAGTGGGTGCAGAGTCTGGTGTGTCCAGTGGCAATAGAAGTATCTCAGTGCTGGCAGGGGTCTCCCCATGGCTCCTTCAGGTTCCAGGGCTCAGTCAATCAGCATGTTGCCATGTGTCTCATCAGCTGCAATGTCTCACAGGGAGTGAACAGAGAGAGAGAGTGTGTCCTATCTTCAAGAAGAAATTACCACACTTCCCAGAATTCTCATGAGAAGGCCACGCCCACACAGAGATTTCATCAACTCTCTCCAGATTGACAGGCTAGACTCCACCACTGCACTCTTAATTCTCAAATTAACACCAGGTTAGGTGACTGCCACAGGTGGTAAGGACACAATCATAACAACATAAAGACAAAAATACAAATAATGCATCAGAGTGAAAAGATGCTCAACAATATTCAAAAGGTAAAGGAAGAAATATTGGTCTTGGAACCAGTGAGAGATAATTACACCAGAAAAAATGCAGGTCACGTCTATGGGGTAGTACATGTGGCCAAGTATAGAGACAGGTGTATCATAATCAAGATTATAGTGGTCTCTTCCTCAGAGGAAGGCTGTTCAAAGTCCTTGCCTGTGGCTACAGCAGATCTGCCAGTGGCTCAGTCTGACTAGACATGTCTGCAAATGAGTTGCGAGCTCCCTCTGTCCCCCACAGTCCTCCACAAATTGAGCAATTATATCTTTAACTCTGATATTTTTCTCCTTGCCATATTCATATTTTGAATTGTCATCTTTTGATCCCATAAGCTGGTGTGCTTCTTCTGTGTGGCCTTCGTTGACTCCTCACTTAGATGGCTGCTTATTTGAATACCACTTATTAAGACTCCAGACACGAGTATGATTGATAGCCAGGTACCATCTGCTTCCTTCTCCACACTTTGCTTTAGCACCTTTATCTTCAGCGATCGTTTCATGAGTATTCAGCAAGATACATAAGAACTGATTATTTTTAAATTAGAACAAGGATTTAGTGCAAGCCAAAAAACCATTCCTGGATCTATGCTTCTTGTTCTTAACTTGGAAGTTAATATATATGTCATAATATTCCATACTTTAATCATGTCAAACATAATTTTACAATTGCTTTCATAAATCAGTCTCAATGCACACTTTTCCTTTCTAGACTTGGAAACATCAGTTCCCTCTTATCTCCCTCATCCCTCTTTATTCCCCTTTCTCCAAAACCCTTGTTATATTTTATTTCCCTGTAGGCTAAGCAACCCTGGGCTTTAGTTTTTTAAAAACAGAGAAACAACCCAGTTTCAAGAGGGTAAGCCTCAATGGTGACTGGGATACTCCATAATATAAATAAGCAGAAGCAGAATACAACAGAATGGCCATCCCAGGATTGTTGGGATAATACATTAATTTTTTCTTTTGGGGGGATCATTTTATTGGGGGTTCTTATAACAATCCATACATCAAATGTATCAAGTAAATTTGTACCTATGGTGACATCATTGTTTTATAAACATTTACTTTCTATTGAGCCCTTGGTATCCAGCTTCTCTTTTTTCCCTTCCTCCCACCCTTGTGACCTCTCAATAAATTATAAATTAATATTATTTTCATACCTTAACACTGACTACTGTCAGCCTTCCCCCACAGTTTCTGTTGTTCATCCCCGGGGGTGAGGAGAGGGTAATGTGTCTATCCCTGCAATGGGTTCTCCCTTCTTTCCTCCTCTCGCTATCTTCCCCCTACCCTCCTGGAATCGCTACTCTTATTCCTGTTCTGGATTCAGTATTTTGTAAGCTCTTATAACTTCTCTGTACCTGTGCACATGCTCTGATCTAGCTCACAATGAAAGGCAGGAGTGGGGTCATGATAGTGGGGTGAGGAAGTCTCAAGGAAGCAGAGGAATATTGTGTGTTTCACCATAACTTTATTGCGCCCAGGTTGACTCATCCCTTCCTGTGAGGGGATGTCTCATAGTCTACAGATAAACTTTGAGTTTCCTTTCTGACCCCTCTCATTCTCAACGATATGTTTGTTTGAGTGTTTTTTTGTCTTTTGATGCCTGTTACCTGACCTCCCCAATACCCCATGATCACACTGACTGGTATGCTTTGTCCATGTGGGCATCTTTGCTAATCTGTTGCGTGCTTAACTTCAAGCCTTTAAGACTCCAGATTCTAGACCTTTGGATTGCTGGGCACCATCTGCTTTCTTCACTAGATTTGCTTATGCATCCATTTTATCTTCAGTGATTGTACCAGGAGGGTGAGCATCACAGAATGCCAGGCTGTTGGAACAAAGCATTCTTGCATTGAGGGAGTGCTTGAGCAGAGACCTGAAATCTGTTCACTACTTCAGTGTATTGCTATATAAATATATGTATACAGGTCAATACCTCTATTTTTATGAATTAATATATTTACATATGCACACATGAGGTAGTTACATAATCCTTGGTTAATTTGGCACTTACAAGTGAAGGGTGACCTGTCAATCAAATTGCTCCTTGATGACCTCATTTTAAGGTGCTAAGTAGATACATAGTTCTTTGAAGATGGGACATTCTCTGACTCTGTGAGATATTCCTCAGGAGAAGCAGCATGAACCTACCCTGATGGCAGCCAGAGTCTCAGACCTTGAGAATCCACATGGAGACCTCTGCCAGCTCTGATAGCCCCACAATACCACTGGATCCACAAGACTTACCACCATAATTGCATGTGTTTTGTGAGTCTGAAGAGGGCTCTATTGATGGGCATCAGACATATGGGCTAATATCAGACTTACAGACTTGATCTGGACTGGTATCAGATTTACAGACTTCATCTGGACTGGACTCAAATGCTTTCTTAATGTATAATTACTCTTTCAATAAAGCTCTTTCTTACACACATATGAGTGTCTAGGAATTTGTTTCTCTGTTCAACCCAGACTGACAGAACATACCTATGCTTATACCTCTATCCATAACTTTGTTTCTTAGCTCTTTTCTGTTTTCTTTTACCCTTCTCCTGCCCCACCACCTTGCTCACCCTTCTTCCACCTCTTAGTAATTCCTTTCAACTAGAGTGTTGTTGCTCCAACATACCCAAGATCTCTACATCCTCTTTGATGTTGATTTTAATTCCCTAGTTGTTCCCCTGTCTATATAGCATTGCTTGCTCACCGCTTCCCCCCAAGTCCTTCTAGAACCATAGGCCCCCATTGCTTTCTCCTTCAGTTTGCTTCCCAGGCCTATCTTATATAAGTAGGCAAACCAATAATAACCAAGACCAAACAAAAAGAAAACAAAAAAATTGAATAAAAAGAGGGAGAGGAAAAAGCATGGTCTAGAAACGTCTTCTAGGTCTTCCACTGACCTTTATGACTATCTCCCCACTGATCCTGGGAAATTCTGGCAACTTCCCCTCATAGTATGAAACCTGACGTATAGTTTGGGAGCTTCTCAGTGGCTTTGTAGCTTGACTTTGCTAATGTTGCTAATATTTTATGTTCCCTTCTTGGTTCTCCCCACAATGGGGTGTTCAGATTGGACTAATTCCCCATCATGTTGATAGAAGCCTCATAAAACGATCTTGCACCACGTTGAACTACATTGCAAAATGTGAACATAAAAAAAACTCCATTTTGGAAAAGAAATAAAAGTATAATATGTAGGCCTAGCCTGGCAGTGTTGAGCCACTGTCAAGAGCCAACAGATGGTCTGAGGACCCACCCCTGAAAGTCTGGGAAATACCAATAAGAAAGAGCTGTGAGCCAAGGAGACATCAACTCCTGCTCTCTCCAACTCCACCCGGGGTGAGTGCACCAATGAAAACAATGCTTATTGGGACTATAATGGTGAAAAAATGTGTAGTGTGTTGCCCTTATACTTTGATATTTGCCTTAATGTTCCTTATACTTGGTAATTTAAGTTAATTTTAGGATTGTTTGAATGTTTGCTGTGTGCTTGCAGTGAATAAATCAAGCATTCAAAAATGTCAGAGAACTTTAAGTAATTATTGATTGTGTCTCTTGTGACACATGTGTCCCCAGAATAATACATATCTTAATACAGCATTTAGAGAATTGAGGTACTGAGACCTTGTTTTTTTGCCAACTAACAGTGCAGCACTCCTGTTACAGCTGCTTTCTGCTTCCTCAGATACCATGTTTTTCCAGCTTAAGTCCTCAGGTTACAAGTGTGTCTGGTGTAGAGTCCAGATCACCCAGTAAAATCCCCATATGGGATTTCAGCATGACAGGCACTGCAAAGATCCAGGATTCAGTGTCCCAACTTTCTAAGACATCCATCCTGGATTCTCGGGATAATCCCAGATGCCCTAGGTCAATGTTTCCCTCATGCTTCCTGCCACTAAAGACCCTCCCCAACTAATGATTCCAAGAGCATCCTCAGTTGCTCTTCCCCTTACCTGAACAGTCTCCTCCCCTCAAAAGAAATATACCTCTGCTTGCCCAAACTTGACCATTCCTTCTTCCCTTTCCTGCACTGCTCCTCCCATCAGTAAATTTCATCCCTCTGGCAGGGTCACCTCCCTTTATGGGGGACCTCACCCCAGCTCTGCATGGCATTTACTCAGCGGACAGCATTCACCACCACCATCCTTCTTTCCCTGACCATCTGATCCCAGCTGTTAAGAGGTGCCCTCCAGCCAAATGATCTAGACTATTCTTACCTAGAGAAGATGATATTTGGGTCATTGGCAGTGGGCCAGCTCTTTGCAAGCCTGTCTATTCCCCAGCTAGAAGCCTGCATGGCCAGCAAACTTTAGCATGCCCGTTCTTCTGCTTGTTACTAACACAGTGGACTCAAACAATATTTGTCCTTTTGTGCTTAATCAAGTTCACTCAGCAAAATGTCTCCCACATCCCTCCATACATTGATTTGTTTCATGGTTTTATTTCTTTTTTAGGGATGCATAATATTCCATTGTGTGTGTGTGTGTGTGTGTGTATCAGAGTTTCTTTATCCCCATTTCTATTCATGGGTTTTAGGTTGTTTCCAGCTTCTTGATATTAACTGTTCTATGATGAACAGGAGGGAGCCAACTTCTGCTCATGATCTGTTTCTTACTTCTTTTGAGCATATGCCCTGTAATGGTATTGTGGAGTCATGTAGTTTTGCAATTGCCATCTTTTATCACCTTCCACAGTGGCTGTATGAATTTATAAGCACACCAGCAGTGGATATGAGTTCATATCTCAGCACACCTCTCCAACACTTATTGTTTACAGTTCTTTTTTAATTGTGCGATAGTAAAGGGCACAAGGTGGTATCTCTATGTTGTTTTGACGTGCATTTACTGGCTGGCTAACGACTAAGAGCCTTTTCTCATGTGTTTAGTAGCCATTCATGTGTCATCCTTTGTGAATTGCCTGTCCAGGGCTTTTGACCACTTTCTTAGAGGGCTATTCTTTTTTGCCTTGTTGTAAACTTGGAAATTCCGGTAGATTTTAGTAATTACTCCTTTTTTATTTCATTACTAAATAACTTTTCCAATCTATAGAATCCCTTTTTACTCTTTTAATAACGTGTTTTGATGTGCTTTATTTTTAATTAGCCTCACTCATTGATTTTTATCTTCCATGGAATATGCCTCCTTTGTTAATTCTGCTAGCCCATGTGTTCGGTGCAACAGGGCTCTTAACTTGATTCCAATTTTCTCGTTAATGATCCTGGTAGCTTCAGATTTTACCTCTAGGTCTTTAATTCACCTTGATTTTGTTTTTTTGTGAATGGAGTGACATATGGATCTTATTTCATATTTCTGCACATGGCTAGCCAGCTTTCCCAAGACCATTTATTGAAGAGGGCATCTGCTTCCCATTTAATGTTTCAGTGTCAAAAATCAATTGTCTGGATGTGGATGTTTTATTTCTGGGTTTTCTACCCTGATCCATTGGTTCAAGTGTCTATCATTATACCAGTACCAAGATGTTTTTGACAACTGTGACTCTATAGCAGGTGGTTTTATTTTTCTTTTAATCATTTTATTGGTGGGTGTTACAGACATTATTATAATCCATAAAGTCATTATATCAAGCAAACAGGCAAATATGCTGCCATCGTCATTTTCAAAACATTTTCTTTCAACTTTAGCCCTCCGTATCAGTTCCTCTTTTTGTCTCTCTTCCCCATCCTCCACCTTTGTGAATTCTTTCGTTTTGCTTTTTTTGTTTTTGTGGGCATCACTGCCCCCTGGTGGGAGTAGGAGGCCCAGCCTTTCTCCTGGAACGCTGCTGCTGGATATGAACCGCCAACCCTGTGGGCTACAGTCCCGCACTCAACCACTACACCACCATGAATTCTTGATATATTATATAGCTATTTTTCCCCTATTTTACACTGCCTGCTGCATCTCTTCATCCACATTTCTGTTACTTGGCCACCTGAGGTCTAGACAAGTGGGAAGGGGTTGTTTATCCATCATCATTGCTATCAGCTCCCCTTTTGTCCCGATCCCACCTCCAACCTCCCTCTACCTTCATATGGTAGGTTTTGAGGTCACTTAGTGCAAGGCCACCTAATTTGTTCTTCTTGAGGAGTTCTGTGCCTATCCTGGGCTTCTTCCCTTTCCACATGAAGTTGGTAATCAGTTTTTCCATTTCCTTGAAGAATGATGCTGGTATATAGGAATTCAATTGATTTCTGCTTATTAATCTTGTATCCTGCTACTCTACTAAATTTCACTATTGTTTCCAGAAATCCTACTGTGGACCCCTTAGGATTTTCAACATATAAAATAATATCTGTGGGGGATGGGACCAGTGAAAAAAATAATATCTGCAAATATTAAAAGTTTCACTTTCTCTTTGTCCAGTCATACACACATGATGTCTTGTCAATGTCTTATGGCATTAGCTGGGACTTATAATGTTTAATAGAAATGAGAATAAGGGGCATGCTTGTCAGGTTTCCTTATTCAGTGGAAATGTTTTCAGTTTTTCACCATGGAGTGTAATATTAGCTATTTTTTTTCATATATGTCTTTTACTGTATTGAGGATTTTTCCTTCTAACCAATCCTTTTAAGAATCTTCATTAGAAATGGGTATGGGATGTTATCAAATGCTTTCTCTGAATCAACTGATATGATCAAGTGGTTCTTGTCCTTTATCTTGTTAATGTGATGGATTATATTTAGTGTTTTTCGAATGTTGAACTATCCCTGTATTCCTGGTATGAATCACACTTGGTCAAGATGTATTCTTCTTTTTATATGCTGCTGGATTCTATTCACCTGGATTTCATTGAGGTTTTTACATCTATGTTCATAAGAATTATCAGTCTGTAGTTTTATATCCTTTGGTCTTTGCCCCATTTGGATATCAGGATTATTCTGGTTTCATAGTATGAGTTTAGGAGTTTGCTAACCCTTTTGATATTCTGGAGGAGTTTGTGTAGAAATTTGTGTCAGTTCCTCTCTCAATACTTGGTAGAATTCTCCTCTGAAGCCATCTGAATGAGGACTGTTTTAAGTTAGAAGTTCCTTGATTACCTTATCTATTTGCTATAGGTCTTTTCAAGTTCTTAATGCCCATATGCATTAATTTGGGGAGAGAGTGATTTTCCATGTCCATGTCCTCTTAATTATTGAAATTGTTGGAATACAGTCTTTGGTAGTAATGCATAATTAACATTTTTATTTCATCTGGGTCTATTGTGACTGCTCCTGCTTTATCCCTAATTCTAGATATTGACATCTGGACTTTCTTTTGTTAAGTTTGCTAGCATTTTTTCAATTTTGTTGATCTTTTCAAAGAACCAACTTTTTGTTCCTTTGATTCTTTCCATTGTTCTTTTTTCCAGTTCATTTATCTCTTCTCTACTTTTTAATTTCTTGTTCTAGCTACTGGACGTGCTGAGTTAAGGTGCTGACCATGCTTCTCTTTTTTCATATGTGCTCCAATTGACATCTAATAACTGTCTTTGCTGTGCCCCATAGGTTTTGGGATGCTATATTGTTGTTCTCATTGATTTCTTGGAATTTCTTACTTTCCTTTCTTTTTGGGGCTAAGACACTCATTTGCAAGAAATGTGTTATTAAATCTCCAATATTTTATCTTTGTTTTGTTAGTCTTTCCATTGTTGATTTCCAAGGTGATGGCATTGTAGCCAGAGAAGGTGTTTTGAACAACCTCTACATATTTGAAATTTCTCCAGCTTGCCTATGTCCCAGCACATGGTTTATATTCAGGTAAGAGATATGTGTATTGGAGAAGAAAGTTTGTTCACTCATTGATTTATTTATTTATTTATTTATTTATTTATTTATTTATTTATTTATTGTTCTTGGTTGGAGCTCTGAAAATGTCCACAAGGTCAAGTTGTTTGATTGTGTTGTTCAGTTATTTTGCTTCTTTATTAAGTTTCTTACCTGTTGGTATATCTTTTTTTTTGTGATGTATTAAAATCATCTACTATAATTGTTGATCTGGTGATTTTTTCATTTCTTTGAGAATTTAGTTGACAATTATGTTTATGGTTCTTGGTCCACTGCTCCCTTGAGTATTATGTAATGCCCATTCTTACCTCTCGTTATCTCATGTACTTTGAGGACTATTTTTTCAGAATTTAGTATTTCCAGACTGCTTTTTTTTTAATTGCTATTTTCTTTTTCTGTAATGATTCATTTTATTGGGGGATCACACAACTCCCATCACAATCCATACATACATCAATTATATGCAGGCCACATTTGCATGCTTATGCCATAATCATGCTCAAAACATCCTCCCTCCATCCAGGTCCCCAGTATCAGCTCCCTATATTTCTCTTCCTTATATATTTCTTATTTTGTTATAGGTCTTGTCATTATTTTCAAACTGTACACTGTTTAATGTGTCCCAACACTCACTTCCCTCTTGCCCATGTCCCAGAGAGGAGGCTACATGTAGATCCCTGAAATTGGTTCTCCCTTTCTATTCCACCATCCCTCTATCCTCCTGGTATTACTACTCCTATTACTAGTCTTGAGGGATCATCTATCCTAAATTTCCCATGTTTCCAACTTCACTGTACATCTCATGGTCTTGCTGGATTTATGTGGTAGAATTGGGGTCATGATAGTGGGTGGGAGGCAGCATTTGGGAACTAGAGGAAGGTTGCATATTTCATTGCTACTACCCTGTATCTTAACTGGCTCGTTTCCTCCTTGCAACCCCTCAGTAAGAGGATGTTGTTTCACCTATTAATGGGTTTTGGGTCCCCAATCTGTACTCCCCCTCATCAAAAATGATATAATTTTAGCTCTTTGATGCCTGACACCAGATCCCTTCACCACCTCATGTTGGGGTCTCGGCCAGCGAGACCCTCACGTGGGGACCTTAGGAAGCGACGAACCTGGATGAAGAAAAGACACAGAGACAGGGAGCAAGACAAATTCTGATCAAACTCCGTTTATTCAAGGCTCAGCCAGCAGTATTTATCTCAGAGCATGAGATGAGGTAGAGGGCACACATTCCATTCCAAATATGGTGTGCTTTT